>JAKWJD010000313.1:0-32139 GCA_027705065.1 Solanum peruvianum | reverse complement strand
ATCAAAGTTAAGTTTTTAATTTAATATAAATATCGCATACAAATAAATTCATATTTCAGATTTTATATCCTTAGTCATCCGGCTAACCCTTATTGGTCCAAGATTGTATATAATGTGAATAAGAGGTTGAACTTGAGAAATTAACAAAGAAAAGAAAAGAGAAGAAGAAAAAGAGGGAATGAATGGGGAGAGAAAGGAGAATTATTTAGGAAATTAATGTTAAATAAAAAGTTTAATATTATATTTTCAGCGAGATAAGTTAAATGGAGCGGGTCATTAAATAGTTTAAATGAATATATATTCAGTTTTTAAAATCTCAATTAAAACTTTAAAATTTTATGTCAGTAAATTTTAATAAAAAATAATTAAATAAGCTAAATGACTTTTTATCATAATAAAATAACTTTTGAGTTAGAAAATGAAAGTCGAAAACTTTCTGAAAATGAATAGTGCATTAAAGTTATTAACTCTAATTTGTAAGATAGGTCCACTTGCCTTATTAATCTTTTTTTTTTCAATCTCTTGATTGTTAGTCGACAAACTCGAGCTTCGAGCTCAAATTGTGGTTAAAGGAATGTAATTTGAGTTATATATACGTATACAATATATGTAATTATATACAATATATGTAATTATATACAATGTATTATATAGATTTTTTAAAAAAAAATAAAAAATATATTTAAAAAAGGGAGAAAAATGAAGATGGTTAAAAAAATCGGAGGATGAGGTTAAAAAAAAAACATTACGATCGATTTGGCTTCATGAAATATAACGTCACCATATACTTTCTTTGTTCATTTTTAATTCTAAAAAATAATTTTTACTTTTAACATAATAATCGTAATATGAGAGAATATAAAGACTTCGATCTAATTAAGACACTTTTGAGCTGGCAAGACTAACAACCCCTTTCTTTATGGAATTAACCACTAAGTAAGATAGATTTAAGCTCAAGATAGGTTTCAGCTCAACCAAAAAGAAAATTCACTTGCTCAAGACTCGAAAATATATATTCTATTTTACTCTTAACATTAATTACTTATTCAGCAAAAAATATTTCTCAAGACCTAATCAGACTATACATCAATTAATATGAGTATTAAGATAAAATACTCGTATTAATCCTTAATTTGTTAAGGATCGTCCAAAGTTCAAAATGAACAAGTAAAAGTGAACGGAGAGATAAAATACTCGTATTAATCCTTAATTTAATGCTTCTTCTTATCTTTGATGATGAATGTACTTAAGTTGTTCTAGTCAATACCTTATCAACCTCATACTAATCCATCAAATACCAATTGATAAGGTGTTGCTAACAATACGTGTGGACTTTCCCATATATGCCTAATCACAATTCCTTTTTGTATATTCAAAAATTGGTTGACATTGTTATCAATTAATGTCATCTTGAATGCTTCTTCTTATCATTCAATTACTAAGCAAATAATAATGTTTTTAATCCAACAACCTTCAATTAATGCATGCTAGAATATAATATACATAAATGTCACAAACCATAAAGAAATGGGGGGAAGAAAAGATCATAGAGATAATTGTTGATGACTAAGGTTGAGTCATATAAACGTCGTGCACGTTAAAATTATACACAAAATTATTATATCAAAGTTACTATGGAGGATAAGGAATTTAGTTTCTCTCACTTTTTTTTTTTTTAATTTATATTTTCTCCATGTTCTTATTTGAATAGGAGACGCACAATATAAGTTAGAATTATGATTATGATTTAATTCACTAAAACAAGACCCTAAACATGATTTTCTTTGGGTTCATAATTTTCGGTGTTTTCTAACTTTTTGTGTGAAGGAGAGAAAAGATGAAATAAATTGGAATAATATTCGAGTATTCTTTAATCCATAAAGACATATTATCCTCTAAATCATGATTAAAGCGATACTTTATTCAATCAAATAATAGCTATCAATTTTAATATATGTCAGATGTCTCAGATCTAAACAAGAACTTGAGGAAAATGGAGACGAGTCCCATCCGAGAATTAGAGAATTAGATCAAAATGGCAAGTAATGCGATTGTGGAGAAAATGTAACCCGCTTAAACAATTTCTTCTTTAAATTTTTGAGATTTTTTATATTAAATTAAATTGATGTAAAAAAGTAATAAAGTTGTTCGCCTAGAAAAATCATCGGTATACATCGAATATATATACACTTTTTTGTTAGCAGGGGCGGAGCCACCTTGGGCGGAAAATTATATTATCTAGACATAGTTAAAATAATTTTATATGTATATATAATAGATGTCATACCTCCTTCGATTACTTCATGTGTTTATATTTCTATAAATTTTGAAACCCCTTATTGAAAATTCTGGCTCCGCTTCTGTTTTTTACTATAAAAGGATACTATTCATTCTATCAAATTAAAGAGTTATAACATAAGGAGACTAGCAACAAAGACGCGCAACACATCTTGTACCCTACCCTGCAAATCTTTAGATAGGTCAACAATAATATAATATCAATAAGCACCAATGTGAACATCTAAAGAAGTTCATCCTTCAATCTTGATAGCCATTAACATAAGTACTCATAACTAGTTTTTCTGCAACTCTTTTTCTTGTACGTGCTAAATATCATTAGAACCTAGTTCCTCCTTTCTAGAACACCTTGAAATTTTTTTCTACTAGATTTTTGTAACACTCAAGTCATCTGCTAGCCTTTTGATCATCATCTTTTAGGAGTGTGATTTCTTTTTCTTTTTTTTTGAAGTTTTCTTATCATGTCTCGAGCTTACATTTTGGATGTGTCCGGCGCCGAGGATTATTATTGGTCCCTAGGCGAACTTTTGGTCTGACTGACTATGATTCATACATATGACTCAATAAAGTACACAGAAACTTTAATAGATGAGCATTTAAAACATTTTAAGAACTTTTTTAAAACCTCTTAAAATACTTTAATATAAATATTAAGTGTTTAATAAAACATGTGGGAGAAATACTGAAAATCATCTAACTTTGCTTGTCCATGAAACCTCTACAATCTAAAAGTTACTATTGGGACAAGATCCATGACACCTCAAAATCCTACTACTATAGAGCAATAAAAATGGAGTCCTCGAAAGCAGGCAGGTGTCACCATAAGCTGGTGAGAAGATGAAATGATCTCAACGAAATGCATGTTGATGATCCTGAATATCCAAATTTGCATCATAAAAAGATGCAGGTCGAATGACATCAGTACATTGAACGAATATGTGAAATGGACAAATAAATAAATAATTGAACTGAAATTTTGAAAGCAACTCAACTGAATCAATATATAAATATGAAGTGAAAATCATTTAAGCTTTACAATAAGATATACATGAAAAGCAATGTGATAATATACTTTACTCTATGGGTAGTTTCTCTAACCGACAACTATTACTATAAGTTTATTAATAATATTATATTTCGCCCCATGTTGCAAAATGTTATCGTAACTATGGATCCATAGAATAGGTCTTCTCAGAAGCAGTGAGAAGTCACAACAAATTGGTGCAATCCTATCCTACGCTGACTATATAATTTTATGGGACTTGAGTTAATACTATGGGGCCATAATCCCCTCCCAGCCTTTCGAAAAATCCAAATATAGTGTCACATGATAGATCTTGATAAGGCGAATCCAACACTACAAGAATTGTCTTAAAAATCAATCTACAACTCCAAAAAATCACAAATTACAAATATAATTACCATTGTGAAATTTCAAGAGCAAAGTGTTGGTCATTTTAAAAAAGTATAAATTTTGTATATAGCATTTTATACAGTAATATTATTAAGTTATGGCACTAGAGTTTCAATTTTATTGTGTAGCATTTAATATCTCACTGTATAGCATTTTATTAATAATTATATTGTTAATTATAATTTATTAAAAAGATTGTTATGAACAATTAATTAAAAATTAAGGGGATAAAGTAATAATGGATAATAATATTAATAATTAACACACTAACAACACAAATTATGAAACTTTTATTTCTTTATTAATTGCTACATTTAATGCAGGTAGCACGTTTTTTAATATGAATAGTTGCACTTTTTAGGAAATTTAATTAAAGTTAAATATATAATTAGCATGTTTTTAGGGATATTAAACTCAAATTATCATCATTGCCTTAAATATCTCTAGTTAGTTAAAATAATATTATTTTTTGAATTAATTCCTTAAAAAACTCAACCAGATAATAACAAA
This sequence comes from Solanum peruvianum, assembly GCA_027705065.1. NCBI lineage: Eukaryota > Viridiplantae > Streptophyta > Magnoliopsida > Solanales > Solanaceae > Solanum > Solanum peruvianum. The sequence goes on along the minus strand of JAKWJD010000313.1, from coordinate 27,917 downwards.
TATTTTTGAATTTTCAGAATACTTTCATATTGTCATTTTCAAACTTATTTTGGATCAACGTTACAAGTAGTCTTCTTTCCAAAATTTCAAGATTATTTTCAGACTGCTTTCAACGTATAAGTCATTTTTTCTAAAAATTCAAGAATATTTTTATAGATGCATATTTCACTTTTTTTTTAGTAGCCTGATAAATTTTGGCGTACAATATATGTTTCTATTTAAATTATAATACATGTTTTTATATTAATTTTGTATTGAAATGTATTGTGTTTGTTTAATTGAAGTATTGTATAGGATAGTGAAATATATTAACTATGTATGAAGTTGTATGAATTATATGAACTGATTATAAATTTGTGTAACGTTGAAGTTTGAATTTTTTTTAATAGTGTATGAAGATTATACGAAACATGTATCATTTGTGTATGAAGTCCATTTATTTTTTTCAAAATTACAGTATATGTTTCTAATGAAATTAGAATATATGTTTTGTATTAATTTTGTACAGCGGGTAGACCAAAACTTGAAAGATGGAAGGGGTTTGCTGACGTGAAATTCAAAAGGACAAAAATGACTTGCAGTAGATGCCGTCAAGTTGGACACAATAGAAAGACATGCTAAAATTTCGTGTGCAAAAACAATGATTTCGTAATGTTACATTTGTTATTTTGTTGTTTTGAATGTTAGAAACACATTTTATTTTATTGAGTGCAGTTGTTATCATTGACATTTATAAAGTTTGATTTCGTAAAAAATTGTCATATATATATATATATATATACATATCATTTGTTTCTGTTACATATGTCAAAGTTTAATATGACAAATTCATAATTCATACAATGTTTATACATTATAAATATACATTGAATTATAATGTCATTCATAAAATGTTCATATAGTATTCCTACAATGTTTATACTGTATTCATACAATGTTCATATATATACCATTTGTTTCTGTTACATATATCCAAGTTCAATATGGGATTCATAATTCATACAATGTTTATACATTATATATATACATTGAACTTTACTGTTATTCATAAAATGTTCATATCGTATTCATACAATATTCATATATATACCGTTTGTTTCTGTTACATATATCAAATTTCAGTATGACATTCATAATTTATACAGTATTTATACATTTTTCATACAATGTTAAAATATATTTGCATATTGCAATAGAAATTTATACAAAAATCATACACATTTGATAAAGTGCAAATATTCATTTAAGCATACTACCATTAAATACAAAAGTTAATATATTATGACATATATAGTTAAATATATTTTATACAACATGCAGACATGAGTGTTACAAGATCTCTACTGCTGGATATTTGTGACAAGTCAAAATCATCTCTTGGTTTCACACACCAAGAAGACGAAGAAGAAAGAAAAATTGATGAACTATGTGATTCTTCACTCACTTCGTCTTGTTTTTCATTAACAACCGATTCTCCAATCATGTCCAGGACAGAATTTTTTACTTTTCTCCTCTTGTAATATTTTTTCCGATTGCTTTCACCGTTGGTACTACTTTTCTTTTAGAAGGACTAGACGTTACTAGTTCATCATTTGACTTCTTCTCTAATTCCATCGCAGCTGTATAGCCTGAGATTTGCGATTGAATTTGAGTTATACATAGATCAAAAGATGGTATTTCAACCATGAAGTTACTGGTATAGTTTGTTACCTCTTGTGAATCTCCTTAGGGTATTTAGTTTAGACATTGTATTCAACAACCCAGATCCTAAAAATTTATAGACAAAAAAAATATTAAAGAATTTGACATACACAAATATAAAACTTCAAAAAACAAGCATTATCTATACAACATAAATTTCTCCTAAAATCAAGCAACAATATCTAAAAATTAAATAATTTGACAAAAGAATTAGAGAAAAAATAAAAACTTTACGAAATAAACATGTTTGATGATCTATACAACACAATTTTTTTCCAAAATTCATGCAATATTGCGAATTTGATGGTCGAAAAATAAAAACCTAATTTTTTGGAAGATTGATAGAGATGTAGTTGAATAAGGATTTTAAGCTTAATCTGATTTTGGGAAATAAGTTTAAAGCTTGAAAGGGTTTGAACTTGAAGATGACATTAAGCGTGCGAATATGTATGCTCAGATTTAATATGACAGAGAAATTAGGCGTGCTGTCTTTAATTAATTAATAAAGAGAGAAACGTGTGTTGTCTTTAATTGATTAATAGGGAGAGAAACGTGAAAAAAGGCGTGCAAAATTAATATGGTAGAAAGAGAAGAGTGTAAATAGGGGAGAGGTTGAGTGTATCGGGGAAGATAAAAGAGTATTGGTTGATACGTGGTGGTAGTTATTGGGTAACCATATAATATGAAATTAATTAAAATTCAATCCCTAATTTTTAGATTTTGTTTTTTAAAAGGTAACTATATAATATGAAGTTTAATTAATATTTAATAAATAATAATTTTTATTTATATTAAAAACATTAAAAGATAATTGATTAATATTTGATAATTTATTATTTATATTAAAAACATTAAAAGGTAATTGATTAATCAGTAATAATTTAAAAGGTTTTGTTGATAAAAGGTAAGTGATTAAATGAAACTAATTATTTAAACATAATAATTATTAGTTAAATAACAAAATAATTTTCTTATTAATATATTATTAGTTAATATGTTATAACTTGATAATAGTATGCTATAAATAGTTTATTTTTAAATATTTTTTAAATTAATATATTATTAATTGATGTGCTATAAGATGATAATAATATGCTATAAATAGTTTATTTTTAAAGAGTATAATTACAACTTGATATTTATCCTCTTAAATGTGTGTGGAATTATCAATCTAGTTCTATTGTGATTCATGATTTCTCGCCTATTGATGATGATAGTCCATCACTAGATCTACCTCTCCAATTTATTTATTTTTTTGAAGATTTCATATTACCGCATGAGAGAAATCAAAGTTTGACGAAATTTCGTTTTGTATAATAGTGTTTAAAATTGTATATTATTGTATATGCGTGTATGGTAACCTATATAGGAAAAATTACTTGTCTTTTAATAAATAATTATTGATCTTAGCAATATTTTTTTATTTATTACCATTTATATCAATACTATTTTAAATTTGCAATATGTATTAAAAGAGAATTAAGTATGCAATATATATGTATTATAACTATTTTTTAAAATAAATTATGCTTGTTTAGTAAGAAGTTGAAACATTGTATTACAAGTGTATTAAAATGTGGGATAATTGTATTATTCATCAATAAAACTTGTATTATATGTGAATGATAAATTATTTTTTTAATATGAATTAAAAGTGTATTAAAAATATATTATAAGTGATAAAGTAAAAAAAATGTTATTGATATAAATGATAAATAATTTTTATTTATAGTACATTTGTGTAAGTTTCCCTAATATATATTGGTAAATAATATTGGGTACCAAGTTTTTAAGTATTTCATTAAAATGAATAGTTGAAAGTTTTGTATATATTTTTATATTATATGTATATTTTCATATACCGAATTATAATTTAAGCCAGTTTTTTGTGATGTTAGTTTTCAGCTATATTTTTAAGATATAAGAGATAATTATACGCCTAAGAAAATTTTCCATTCTTTTTGCCATTAAATATGATTATATCGTATAGTATCATAGTCGTTTGGTGTGAAGTATAAGGTATAATAGTTTTATAGATAAAATGCAGTATAATTTAATCATGCGTTTAGTTGGAGGTATTATACATTTTATCCCATCACATATATATACCTTAGTGATGTGATAAGTTATTTCATATATATGATGGAATAACTTATCCAAGATGATTAATCTTGAAATCACTTATTTCCAACCAAACAACAGAACTCAAAATAAATATACAAACAAAAAAATAGGGAGAAAACCAAAGATTTTGCGAAAAAAAAAGATAAATTTTAGGAATCACATAGTTTTAAGGGATAATGCACAAGTACCCCCTCAACCTATGCCCGAAATTCCAGAGACACACTTATACTATACTATGGTCCTATTACCCCCCTGAACTTATTTTATAAGTAATTTTCTACCCCTTTTTAGCCTACGTGGCACTGGTTTGAAAAAAAAATTCAACCATCGTTTGGCCCACAAGATAGTGCCACGTAGGTCGAAAAGGGGTAAAAAATTATTAATAAAATATGTTCAGGGGGGTAATAGGATCTTAGTATAGTATAAGTGTGTATCTGGGATTTCGGGTGTAGGTTGAGGGGGTACTTGGGCATTATCCCTAGTTTTAATATGAAATTACAATTTAATTTGTAATTACACTAATTCCTTAAAAAAGTAATACAAACCGAATACGTTAATATGTAGCTCGATATATTAAAGAGTATCTCGGATACATTATAACATAAAGTGGATACACAATATGTAGCTTGGATACATACATAATATGTAGTTCGAATACATTAAAGAAAGACTTTAGTCATCCAGAGACCCTTAAAGTTGTCTGCATACTTCAAGTAGACACTTCAAGTCAACGTTTTACCTATTGAACACTTTTAGCTTTACAAAATTGTTTCTATTAGACACATTTTGATAATTAGCTAAAAATGTAAAGAAAGTGTGATGCACTTGTCATAACATGACAATTTAACTAGTCAAATAACGTCATCTGGCTTCGAGCCAGAGACAGACCCACCTTGGGTCCAGGGTGTTCACCCGAACACCCTCGGCAAAAAAATACACGATATACGTAAGGTGAATTTTCTGTTTTTTTGTAGATGAATATATTTTGAACCCCTCAATAACAAATAAAAGTAGATCACTCAATGCTAAGACCCCTGAATATTAAGTTGCACATCCCAGGTTCAATTCCCTACAACAACATTTATTTATTTTCCTTTATAGTTCAAGTTTATTTTTGTTTTAAAAAATCAGTTCTATTTTTTCAAGCATTTTTTATTTTAAAAAAGTGCCAAAATGTGGTTTTAAACCAAAGAAATTGAAACGGCCTATTTTGAAAGACTTATTTAACACGTTTATATTTTTATTTTTCGAACCTCCTAAACGAGAATCCTAGATCTGCCACTTCTTCAAGCCCAATATAATTATAATTAAAAAATTAACTAAAATCCTAAACCTGCATGTTGCCGCCTCCGATTGCTGCCCATGCCCCAAGCCCCCAACTTCATCTTCTTCCCCACTTTTTTAAAAAAGAAAAACTTAAATATCTTGTTTTCTACTTTTCTTTTTAAAAAAAGATTTATTTGCGTTCTTACGTGTAGATTTTATTTTTTCTTGAACTGATTAGGTAGAAAGAAAGAGATTTATGGTGACAATGTTTTTCAACAAACAAACTAAGGTGGCTATCTGAAAGTTGTGTTTGATTGTTTGAAATTTTATGGAGAAAGAAAGACATTGATGACGATAATTTTGGAGAAAAATGAGGTGGTGTTGATGGTGGATGGTGGGGGTGATGACTGGTAAAAAACGAGATGGATATGATGGCCTGAAGAGAAAAAAAAAGGGGGGGAAGAAAAGAGTGGGAGAAAGAACAGAAAGAAGAATAATGGGTATAGTGACGAGAGATCCGATAAGAATCAAGTTGGTGCAAAGAAAGAAGAAGAATGACTGCAGCGGAATAAGCTTTAATGGTGGTGTTGAACTAAAGGAGCAAGCTGATATAATTGTAGTTGAGTTAGGCTTAACTAAGTTTGTTAGAAAGCAGTTAACAAGTTAGTTATGCAGTTACATATATTGTTAGAGAATCTTCTAGAAGGTGTGCTGTAAAACTTGTATATATATCTCATATCATGTAACTTGTATGATTCAGATGAGAAAATAATAGTTGAGCTTTCTTTATCTTCCTTCTACATTCTGTTTCTTCCTCTGTTTAAACTCAGTAAGCCTTCAACTATGGAAATCTAACATGGTATCAGAGCTCCGATCAGAGAGTTCATATTAGTGTTATATTCAGATTCATAAGAAGATCGTTATATTCTGATTCATAAGAAGATCATGGAAGTGGAAGGTGCAGTTCCTGCAGTTTCAGGAGTTCCAGCAATTTCAGGCAGATCTGTGATTGATCACACATCCTCTGTATCTATATCCTAACGACACTCCAGGTAGAACTCTTATTTCGATTCAACTTACTAGATCTGAGAATTATGCACTTTGGAGCAGATCTATGCGTTTAGGATTGTTGGGAAAGCAAATTAGGCTTTGTAGATGGCAGACACACTAAAGATAAATTTGAAGAATCAATGTATGATCAGTGGGAGAAGGTGAATGCAGTGTGGTTTTATCTTGGATAATGAATTCTGTGAAGTCTGAATTACTGAGCAACATTATATATGCTTCGAATGCTCATAAGGTCTGGCTAGATTTGCAGGAGAGATTTGATACAGTGAATGGTTCTAGAGTGTTCTATCTTCATAGAGAAATTGCTACACTTACACAGAGTAGTCAATCTGTTTCTGACTATTTTTCTCAGACGAGAAATTTGTGGGATGAGTTTGATGCACTCATGCCATGTCCTGGATGCAATTGCACTAAATCTCGCAGTTATGCTCAACATTATGGATATCAAAGACTTTTACAATTTCTCATGGGTCTTAATGAGACATATGCTCAATGTAGAAGTCAAATCCTAATGTTAACACCTCTTCCAACACTGAACAAGGCCTACTCACTAGTGATAAATCATGAAAGCCAAAGATCAATTGCAATGTCAACTTCAGTCAGTAAGATTTCTGAGGTGTTGGAAGGAGCTGCATTCTTCAGTAAAAAAGGAAGTCAGCCTAATAACAATGGAAGAGTGTTCAATTCTACCAGATCGTTTCATAGAGGAGGTTCTAATCAGGAGGTAATCATAATGGCAGAGTATCATCAGAAGGTGGAAGCAGACCACAAAAGAGAGAATCAATAGTTTGTGAGTTTTGCAATTATAATGGACATACTAAGGAACAGTGTTACAAACTCATAGGATATCCATCTGACTGGCCTAAGAAAGAAGATAAGGATCATCTCAATTTGCTAATCAAGTAGGCAATCATTTTTCTTCTTGTTCAGATGAGGCAAAGAACTCAAGTTCATATGATACAAGTCAGGAAGTAGTACGAACTGCATCACAATCACCTATTCTTCCTTCATTTACTCCAGAACAATATCAACAAATTCTTCACTTGTTGAACAAAACAAATGATGATTCATCCCCTACCATTCAAACTGCAAATACAAGTACTCAAAGATCTACTTCAGCCAATAATGTATCTGTTAAGTGGATAATAGATACAAGAGCTTCAAATCATATGGTATCTAATTCTGAGATATTACATACATGTCATAAAGTTTCTCAGCATGCAGATAATAAAGTTCATCTTCCTACTGGACAGACAGTATCAGTAGCATATACAGGAAGTTCAAAAATATTCAGTGACAATTCTATCTCAAATGTGCTAGTTTTACCAGAGTTCAAGTTTAATCTGTTGTCAGTTTGAAGGTTAACAAGGGAATTAAAATGTTCTGTATCATTTTTCCCTGACTTCTGTATATTTCAGGATCTCTCCAATGGTATGGTGAAGGGGATTGGTAGAGAAGAACATGGTTTGTACATCTTAAAGAGCAATTCTGAGAAGTCTGCTATATGTGGTTTTACAACCACATCTGTTATCACTCAAGATAAACCTTCTGAATCTAGCATCCTTTGGCACAGAAGGCTGGGTCATGCTCCTATGAATATCATCAGAGTTCATAAACAACTTCAACATTTACACCACTCTCATCAGTTGTGTACTATATGCCCTTTGGCTAAACATACTAAACTTCCTTTTCCTGTTAGTAGTACCTACTCTAAGTTTGTTTTTGAGTTGTTGCATTGTGATATCTGGGGTCCTTATCGAATTCCTACTTACAATAAAAAAAGGTACTTTGTTACTTTGGTAGATGATCACAGCAGGTTTACCTGGTTGTTTCTAATCCAATTCAAGTCTGAAGTCATTGTTGTACTGAGAAACTTTCTGAATAGAATAAAGAATTTGTTTTCAACTACTGTGAATGTATTAAGGACTGATAATGGCTGTGAATTCTTTAGTTCTGAATTTCAGCCTTTGGTGTCTCATTATGGCATACTACATCAAGTTCTTGTGTCTACACTCCTCAACAAAATGGAGTTGTAGAAAGAAAAACATAGAACAATTCTTGGTGTAGCAAGGTCTCTTAGGTTCCAAGCTGCTTTACCTTTGAAATTTTGGGGTGAATGTGTTATGACTGCAGTATATCTTATCAATATACTTCCTTCCAAGCTACTAAAATTCAAAACACCTTTTGAAATTTTACATTGCCATCCTCCTTCTTTATCTCATCTTAAAGTTTTTGGTTGTCTTACTTATGCCTCATCTACACCATCATCTGATAAATTCAAGGCAAAAGCTGTTCCAGGGGTATTCATGGGCTATTCATCTACTCAAAAAGGTTATAAACTCTATGATCTTCATTCCAATATTTTTTATGTTAGCAGAAATGTAGTGTTTCAGGAGTCAGTGTTTCCTTTCATTCATGCAAAATCTTATGGTTCTCCTCTTTTTTTTTGTACTTGATTTGTCTAACTTTGAGTCAAATACTTTCATTCAGTCCCCTACACTCATTACTACTGAATCCAACCAATCTATAAATCCTCCTATTACTGAACCTATCTCACAGCCTAATCTCAATGTCACTTAATCTGTTCAGCTCACCTCACTTCCTCAAACTTCTTTATCCTCTCCTGTTAATCTTAGAAAATCTACCAGGATAAGACATCCTCCTACATGGATGACTGACTTTGTTGTTCCTTCTTCTGCCAATCAATGTGCTTATCCTATTTCCTCTTTTGTCACATACTCTAATATATCCAAGTCCTATCATCATGCTTTGTCAGTTTACTCTTCTATTACAGAACCTGGTTCTTTTCAACAAGCTTCCAAGGATCCAGACTGGGTTCATGCTATGAAATTGGAAATTGCAGCTTTAGAATCCAATCAGACATGGTCTATTGTTGATCTTCCAAGTGGTAAAACACCTATTGGTTGTAGATGGATATATAAAGTTAAGTACAAAGCTTCTGGAGAGGTGGAAAGATATAAAGCCAGGCTAGTGGCCAAGGGCTATAGCCAACAAGCTGGGATGGATTACTTTGAGACTTTTTCACCAGTTGCAAAAATGGTGACTGTCAGATCTCTGATTGCTCTTGCAGCCTCCAATATGTGGTATATCTATCAAATGGATGTACATAATGCCTTTCTAAATGGTTATTTACTAGAGGAAGTATATATGACTATTCCTGAAGGGTTTGCTAGACAGGGGGAGTCTCACAAGGTCTGCAAACTTCATAAGTCTTTATATGGGTTGAAACAAGCTCCAAGGCAGTGGAACAAAAAATTGACTGATGCTCTTATTTAAATGGGATTTAGACAAAGTCATTATGATTATTCCTTGTTCATTAAAAGGATAGGAAAAAAGTTGGTGATAATTCTGGTATGTGTGGATGATTTGATAGTAACTGGAAATAGTCAGATATTGATAAACAAAGCAAGAGAAGATTCACAGCATAGTTTCAAGATGAAAGATCTTGGAGAACTTAAATTCTTTTTGGGAAATGAAGTATCCAGATCAAATGAAGGAATTGTAATGTGTCAGAGAAAATATGCATTAGAATTGGTTGCTGAAACTGGAATGAGTGGAGCAAAACAGCAAGTACACCATTTGAGAGATAAATCAAAAGTTAACTTCTACAGAATATGATAAACATGTATCAAGCAAAGCTGAAATTAGTGATGGAATATTGGAAAATCATTCATCATATCAAAGACTAGTGGGAAAACTTCTGTATTTGACCATGACAAGACCTGATATTGCATTTATAGTACAGGTCTTAAGCCAATATGCATTGTCCAAAAAGATCTCACATGGAAGCTGCTCTAAGAGTAGTGAGATACATCAAGGGGACACCAGGAGGAATGGGACTGATGATGCCTGCTGGTACTACAAATCAACTTATGGCCTCTTGTGATTCAGACTGGGGAGCATGCTTGGAAACAAGAAGGTCTGTCACAGGGTATTTAGTTAGTTAAGTTGGTGGAGCAGTGATTTCCTGGAAATCTAAGAAGCAAGACACTGTGTCTAGAAGTTCTGCTGAGGCAGAATTCAGAAGTATGGCAGCTTGCACTGCAGAACTTACTTGGTTGGCAGGATTGTTCAGTGAACTTGGAATTCAAGTTCAACAACCTATAACCTTAAGATGTGATAGTAAGGCAGCTATTCAAATAGCTGCAAATCTCATATTCAATAAAAGAACCAAACATATTGACATTGATTGTCACTTTTGTAAGAGAAAGGGTTAGCAAAGGGATGATTGAAACTGATCATGTGTCTACTGAAGAACAATTGGCAGATATACTTACCAAAGGACTAGGAAGAGCTCAACATGAATATTTGCTAAGGAAGATAGGCCTAAAAGATATATTCAAGCCATCAGCTTGAGGGGGAGTGTGTTGAACTAAAGGAGCAAGCTGATATAATTGTAGTTGAGTTAGGCTTAACTAAGTTTGTTAGAAAGCAGTTAACAAGTTAGTTATGCAGTTACATATATTGTTAGAGAATCTTCTAGAAGGTGTGCTGTAAAACTTGTATATATATCTGATATCATGTAACTGTATGATTCAGATGAGAAAATAATAGTTGAGCTTTCTTCTTCTTCCTTCTACATTCAGTTTCTTCCTCTGTTTAAGAACTTAGGAAGCCTTCAACTATGGAAATCTAACAGGTGGCGACACCGACGATAGCCGGAAAGGTGATGGCAATGGTGGTTGAGTTAAAGAAGAAGAAGAGATGATAATTTAATTTTTTTTTTTAAAACGATAAATCTTTTTGTATGTCTTTCACGCTCTTCTCATGTGTGTAATAGGTATAAATTTCTTAGAGTTCAGGTGTTTAATAGGTATATGGTTGAATTGGGGTGTTTAACTGAAATATGCGGATAATTTTAGAGGGTCCTTGATAACTTAAGCCTTAAAGAAATAAGAGATTTTAGAGATATTAAAAATAAGAAAAGCATAAGACGTATATTTATGAAAATGATTTCAGAAAGTGGCCGTTGATAGTTGAATGTGGATTTTCAACATTTAGACTACTTGCTTATAGTCTTCATGGCTAAGGGTCTCTAAATCATTATTGCCCGCTTATCTGGCCTCTTCAAGATAATATTAATGTCTACTTACCATATATTTTAGGCTGCCAAATTAATTTTTACATGCTAAGCTAATGTCAAGTATCGCATATCCCTAATTGCAGCAAAGCTAAATTAAGGATGTCAATTATTTTCATTTAATGATTGATGTAAATATTAAATATGAATTTAAATCTCCTATCTCTTCTAATCATGTCTTATAGAGGGCAAGATAAAGTGACCCATATAAGTAGGGGTGTGCATAGCTCGGTTCGATTCGGTTTGGTTTTTTTATTAAAAATCTACATTAATTATGTCAGTTTATTTTAAATTTAAAACCAAATCAGATCATATAAAGTCAATTTTTTTTCAATTTCAGCTTTAATCAGTTCTTTCGATTTTTCAATTTTTATAACTATATGGTATTTGAAAAAGTGATTAAATTATTTTTCATGTGATAAACTAAACTTAAAATGTTGAGTGAACATAAATTTTCAAAAAGACTATAAAATTCACACGAGTACAAAATATATATTTTTAAAATATCAGCTTTCATCATGTAAACTAATAAGATTAAAAGCTAGAGGCAAACAAAATGCAAAAAAAATTTACAAAGTAAATTGTTAACTTCGAAATTGAATATTAATACAATATAATTATAATTTCGGATCTCAATACAAAATAAAAAATATATATATATATATATATATATATATATATATATATATATATATTGTGCGGCGTGCGTGCGTGTGTGCGTGCGTGCGGCGTGTGTGTGTGTGCGTGCGTGCGTGCGCGTGTGTGTGTGTGTGTGTCGGTTTGATTTGGGTTCGATTTGGTTTTCTTCTTTTAATACCAAATCATACCAAGAGTCTTTGTTTTTTTTTCAACCGTCCTACCAATCAAATCAAATCAAAAGTCGATTTTTTTCCGGTTTGATTTGATTCGTCGATTTGCTTTGACTTACTGGTTTGACTTGTACACCCTTACATATAAGAATAAAAATATTATAATTATTAGCTTACAATCATTTACTTTTTAAAATTGAGTATGAAACATAAATTTTAAATAAAATATTTAAATTGAAAGACCTTTCAAAGTTGTTCATCTATGAAGCTTCTATACTATACAAAGATAAGTATTGGGACAAGACTTACGACTCCTTAAAAAATTACTACTAACAACCCATAAACCTGCAGTCCTCCGATAGCAAGAAGACGTAACTCAAAAGCCGACGAGCGGATGAAGCGATCTCAACAAATTCTTGTTGAAGATCCTAGGAACTTGTATCTACATCATTAAAAGATGAAGGTCGAATGATATCAGTATATTGAATGTATGAGTATGTAATATAGGTGAATAACAAATAACTGAATGAAAGAATTGCAATAGATAAAACATAAATCAACCGAATGTAAAAGATTAAAGGAATGAATATCATTTAAAACTTTACGAAAGTACTTGCTCATCTCTGAAACTTAGCATAATAAGTGATATAATAAAGATACACTTTTAACTTTATTTGGGAAATTCTTTAACCGATAACCATTATTATGAGCTACATGATGATACATTGTCTTGTCCAAGCTACCTGTTTTTATTTTTAAAATAATTATTTGACTAATTTAGAGTCGCCACTTAATTTTAAAGAAAGAAAAATTAAGAGAAAAAGAAACCATTGTTTTCAAAAGACTTAATCAACAAATCTATTGGAATTTTTAAATGGTGTTCTAGGTTCTTATTAATATTTTAGGAAGATTTTAAAGGCACCTAAAATATCCACTATAAGGTTATCCACAATTAATTTGTTTGGCTAATTATTTTAAAAGAGGCTTGCTTAAACAAGTTTAAGAGATAAACAAAACTTTACGACTTAAAAATTATTTTTGGGGTGAATGAAAAAATGATATAAGGAATTACTTAAGGAAAATATATGTTCAAGTAACAAAATAAGTAAAAATTATTTTTGTTTTTAGAATATATTGAAATGACTATCTTTTGGGGAAATTGAATTAGGTACAAACCTTGAAATTAAATAAACACACTAGCATGAAAATCAATTAAATAAAAAGAGAAAAGATGTGGATCCAGTCCAACTTCTGTTCGCCTGAGCCGGTACTTTGTCCTAGTAATACTCACTTTACACTTGTCCTAGACTAATAAAATTGAGCTTCTTTTTTTTTAGTAAAAGTTAGGCAAATGACATACTGTACAAAAATTCATTCTATCCCTTCCATAATAAAGATAGCAATAACCCATCCCGCCAGCTCATTTTTAGAAATTCGGATACTTTATAAAATAAAATGATACGTAATAGATAGGATGGCCGAATACTTATTAATTTTTTTTTAATGGTAACTGGTTACGCGCAAAAAAAGGGGTAACAAATTTCCCATGATTTATGTTAATTTATAACAAGATTACCGTGAAATCTGCATAGAAAACGTTACTAATTTATTGCATTATTCAATTTCATAATATTAATAAATTCAGATTTGGAATCAGAAAAAAATGATTTTTGCGTAAAAAAAATTCTCTGGAACGCCGATTCTGAATTTTCAAAGATTAATATTTCGATCTTGTTGCCGACATTCTGGAATATGGGAAAGTGTGTTATGTATAAGCGATACAAAAGTGATGAGATAGTGGTTAGTGAAAATATTCATTCATGAATCTTATTTCAACAATTGCGGCTGAGCTGGGTATTGATGAATCGAAAAAAATATAGAGATTAGATATGTTGTTGAAGGGAATTCGTCTCCATTGTGTATACGGACTAATATGAGTGTAAAATTGTATATAGAAAAGAAACGTGAGGCTGGTTTCAGAACTTATCATTTATGCATTGATACTTCAGATAAAGGTGTGAAGAGATAATAAATTTCGATGCAACAAGAGGTGCCATCATGTATGTTGAGGGTGAAAAAAGTGACGCAAAGGCTCTCAATATTGTTGAATCATCTATTGATGATGCATATTACATACCAGAAATGGATGTTTATAAGTATATATCAGACACCAATAATTCAGTTGTGGAAGAGAATCAATGTATAAGGACAAGTCAACTCTGAAGGCGGTAATGGAAAATTACAAAATAAAAAATAGTTTCAACTTTAAAGTTAAAATATCTGATAACAAAAGGTATTTTCAATTTATATGTTAATATTTTTAATAAATATAATTTGTTTGTAATATTTAGTATGATACATTAATATTGTATGTTGCATGTAGTTTCTGTGTAATATGATTTGATCGTAATGATGTTTTTCATATTTTGAATGGTAAAACCAGTAAATGTAGTATTTCTGATCAATTTACAAAATAAGTTATCAAGATGTTACATATTATTATGAAGTAAAATTTCTATTGTGAAAATGAAATAAAATATCTTTTTCTAATTTTCTTTTTTGTTTATTAAAACAGTCAACCTTAGCAAATATATATATATGTTTTTTTTATTGCCAGCTACGTATTAATTTGTCATTCAGATGATTATTGTTGGAAATTAAAGGCTCTGTTAGGAAGAATTCAGAAACATTCATAGTGAGATACTTTAATAATGAACATACCTGTCCGTTAAGGGATAAGGTATTAAGCAAGGTACAAGCACAGTTGGGTTTGTTAGTGGTGTGACAACGCCTAAATTAGGGAATCATAAAAGAAAACATACTCCGAACGATATAATTGATGATATCAGGAAATGTATGGCGTTGAGATTTCTTATCAACAAGCATGACTCACAAAAAAAAGCATTGGCTGAACTTATGAGAGGTAAACTGCTGATGGATACATAAACATGCATGCCAAGATACATATATATGCTGAAACTGTGTACTCCAAATTCATATATAAGGAAGCATAAGTGTGAATACAATGAATTTATGTATCTTTTCATATCATTAAGGCCAATGATGAGAGGATTGAGTTTTGTAGGCCATTTGTTGTTGTTGATGCTTCACATCTTAGTGGAGCTTATCGAGGTACATTTGTGTCAGCTAGTACACTCGATGGAACAGGTATGACATGTTGTTTATGAATTTATTTTATTATTTTCTTAATATTAAGTAGTTATTTAACATATGTTATTTTGAGTTTATATATTAAGGTTGCATATTGCTTTTGGCGTATGAAATTGCTGACACGGAAAATGATTGTTCATGGACATGGTTCTTTCAACAATTTAAGAATGCATTTGGTGAGAGGGAAAAAATGTGTGTTGTATCTGACAGAAATGAAAGCATAAAGAAAGGTGTGAGTATTGTTTATCCAACTGTTCTGTCACGACCCAAAACCGAGTCGCGACTAGCACCCACACTTACCCTCCTATGTGAGCGAACCAACCATCTAAACCCTAACATTTCAATATAATATCAACAGAAAGTAATGCGGAAGACTTAAACTCATTATAAAAACTAATTCAATAACTTCTAAAATTCAACATCTATTATTCCAAAATCTGGAAGTCATCACCACAAGAACATCTATGATCAAATTACTAAACTAAGAGTATTCTAAAAGCTAAAACAAGTAAAAGCTAGTTCATTCCGGAACTTCAAGGCATCAAGACATGGAAGAAGATCCAGTCAAGCTAGAAGCATTAGCTCACCCTGAAGATCCGATGTGACGAAGACTGGCTAGAATTGCGATTGAGTTGAAGACGACGGTCTTTTGCTGCACTCCACAAATAACAAGGAAGAAAACATAAAGTAGGGGTCAGTACAAAAACACGGGTACTGAGTAGATATCATCGGCCAACTCAAAATGAGAACAGTATATATCAAGTAGTATTATAAAATCAACTACAATACTCAACATGTAGCAACAACAAGTTCTATAATCATTAATCAGTTCACACATGGAATCAGCTCAATACGATACTCTTTTGGAATCATTTTTAAGTATTGAGGTCTTTAAGTTCTTATCTTTATTTGTCTCATTGGAATTAGGTTCATTAGATTAGTTACATTAGCATCTTTCAAGATTCATTATCCTTTATTCTCTGTGTCGGTACGTGACACTACCGTTCCTCATTATCTATTATTCCTCTTGTGTCGGTACGTGACACTCCGATCCCCTACTACTAATTTGTGCGGAACGTGACACTCCGATCCCTAATTCTACGTGTCGGTTGTGACACCAATCCCCTAAATCTACGTGTCGGTTCGTGACACCCGATCCCCTAAATTTACGTGTCGGTTCGTGACACCCAATACCCTAAATCTACCTGTCGGTTTGTGACACCCGATCCCCTAAATCTACCGTGTCGATTCGTGACACCGATCCCCTAAATCTATGTGTCGAGTTCGTGACACCCGATCCCTTTAATTCTATGTGTCAGAACGTGACACTCCGATCCCCAATCTCATTCTATCAACTCATCAAGCCTTCTCTTATACCAAGGCATCATCATTCTCATTATTTAGTTCATCAAGCCTTCTCTTATACCAAGGCATCATCATTAACAAGAGATTAGGGTTTTCAAGATTTGAGATTCATAGCTTCATCATGCTTATTTTACACTATTATATAGTCACATTCATGCAAGCATACAATTAAGCATATAGAAGATGAGAAATATTCCACAAACACATATCATTCGCTATTAAGAGTTTACTACGAATAGCATAAAAACCATAACCTACCTCCACCGAAGATTAGTGATCAAGCAGCTATCCTCAAATCCTTGCTTTCCTCTTCGTTTCTCTTTCTCGTTCGATTCCCCCCTCTCTCTTGTTCTTCTATTTTCTTATTCAAAACCCTCTTTCTTTTCCCTGATTAGCATATAATAAGTATAAAAGATGACAATAATAACCCACTAATTAATTCAAGGTACTCATTTTAACCCCCAAGAAATTAGACTTATTAATATCAACCCACTAACTTTATAATTAAAGCAGGAATAGTCAAAAACGTCCCTTAAAACATTTAAAGGAAATCCGACCCAGCCTGGGATTACGCAGTCTGTGACGGCCCGTCGTGCCTGCGACGGTCCGTCCTACTGCTCCGTCACAGAGTTCAGAGACTCAATTCTATCAAAGGGTCTGTGACGGTCCGTCGTGCCCACGACGGTCCGTCCTGCCATGTCGTCACGAAGTTCAGAGAGTCGATTTCAGTACCCAAATTTCAAAAATTTCTAAGTGTTTTGAAACGAGACCCCCTCGACGGTCCGTCGTGCCATGACGGTCCGTCGTGGGGTTCCGTCGTCCTCAGCCAGCCAGTTTTTCCAGAAATAAAATCCGCTGCTCAAAACGACTAAATCAGTCGTTACATGTTCCTCATTGCAGCAAATATGGCACCTCTAGAAAAATGGTGTGTTCAAACTTTTAAAGAAGCAGAATCATTTTAATTGATGTTTTTATTCAATAGCTAAGGCTTATAAAAAGAAGATTTGAAAATTGATGGCTAAATCGGATAAAAAATAAAATGGATGGAAGAATAAAAACGTATCTTCAAGATGCTGGGTATGAAAGGTGGTCTAAGTCTCATGCAACAGGGAACGGGGGAGAATGATAACTTCAAATATAGCTGAAGTATCAATGGTTTCCTGTTGATGCACGACAACTACTATTATAGATTTTTGGAGGAAGTTAGAATTCTATTTGGTTCTTGAAATTGCAAAAAATAGAGAAATAGCTTCTTATACAAAAGAAACATTGGGTAGAAGATTTGAAGAAATATTGATTTTAAACACATCAAAAAGTGCAAAAATGAAAGGTAGGTACATAATTGCTTTGTATTTATTTTTATTGTAAACAAAAATGGAAAAAAAAATTGTTGACTGTCTCTATTTTTTTTAAAATTGCAGGTTGTTGCATCTTCTGAGTTTATTTTTTTCAGTGTATGAGGTGGGATTAGAGATAATTGTTTGTCTTGAGAGGAAAACTGGTTCATGGGAGAAAGATTTCAACTTGACGAGATACCCTGTCCACATGCAATAGCCGTCTTGAAAAAGAAGAAAGATATAAAGAGATGTACACCCGTACTGCTCTGATTATTTATAAACACAATGCATAACAAATACTTATTCAATTCCAATAGAACCAATGCCAGACAAAAGAGAATGGAAAGCTCCGAATTCTGTTTTGGAAGAAGTTGTCTTGCCACCTATACAAAAAGATGTCTCGGAGACCAAGAAAAAAAAAGAAAAGAAAAAATTGATGAAAAGATAAAAAGAAAAATGAATTGTTATGGATGTTGTGGTCAAGAAGGTCATAATAAAGAACATGTACCTTCTTTTCAAAAGATTCTTGATTTATATTTTTTAGTACTTTGATGTGTAATAATGTTTCTGGATATTTTTAATTTGATAATAATATGTGAACTTTTTTTATTTGATGTGATTAACAGCATGTGAATGATTTAAGCTTCAAAATCTGATTTGATACTAAATATATGAAATTTTGACTATATTATATTACGTGCAAAGACATTTATAAATTTGTAAAAATTATAAACTTGTTTAATCTCAATTTACATAAAATGGTAAACGTATAAGGATCTAATAACAAAAGTTTGTTATTCCATTCAAAACAATAATTGATATCAAATATTTATAGTTTATTATATGATATGTAATTCTAACCGATACTAAATATATGATGTTCATAATGTTGTATTAATTAATAAGCTATACAAATTGAATTTTTTATGTTGCTAAAACGTGGCATATTACGTTTTTGTGTATCTGATTGTATATAGTACAATATTTTGATTTGCACAAAAAATACGATTTTTGGAGTACTTATTTGTATAAACTAGTATAATTGTGTAAAAATAGTATCAGATATACTCTGAAAAAAATTATATATGGTATCATCATTTATTTGTATATATTATTATATAATTATTTAGTATGGTGTAATTAAATAAACTAGTAACAGCGTGTTAAAAATATTATCAGTTATATTATGAACATACTTTATATGGTATTCATTGTTATTTTGTAGAAACTAACTTTTACAAAAATTAATTATATGTATTGTTAATCAACTAATATAATTGAATTCAAACAATTGACAAAAATATTAAACTAAACTAAAAATGTATATATATAAGTATTTATTCAAACTCTGAATGATACTAAAATAAGAATCATATTTGTATAATTCTATTGTTACTTCGTATTATCTGAGTTATATAGTATCATATATTGTTATCTATCGAATAATTAATAAATTTTAACTAAATAATTATGTGTCATAATTGAATATAACAGTTATATTGTTAAAAAAAATTAATAGAAGATAAATTATTAAAACTAGAAAATGTTAGTAATTGAACGAAAAATAGAGAAATACAAAATATTCTGTTCCAATAATAGTTAAAAAATAATATAAACTTAACTAATCAATATCAACCAATGCATCTTCTGCCTGTTTAGAAAATCCGTCCTTTGGCCTTGTTGCATATCCAGCATTGAATTTGTCATGCCATACATCCATAACAATGTTCCGTATCTGTTGCGAAGATAGTCACTCTGAAGACCAACAGATGGAATTATGATTTCGTCGCTCAAATATTCTGCATAAGCAACTAGAACAGTCACAATCACTGGAAAAAAGATAAAGATACATTAAGAAGATTTGAATGTAAAGAAAATCTAAAGCAACATTCTATCAAACAATTACAAATGATTCACAAATACTTACAGGCTATCGTTTCGTTGTGCATAATCTCTTGCGCATATTCAACTGTAAATGAATGTGAGGATCCCAACAGTTCACCTGTTTGCTTGTCTCTGTACGCCTCCAATGATAACAATTAATTCTATTTGTTTTGTCAAAAAGTCACTATCATGTAGATAGTTTTGGAAGCATTACAGACAACTGATTAATCTCTTCAGTGGGGAATATTTTTCCTTGACCCACCAGATGGTCATACACATGTATTACCTATTCTTCAAAACAACCACAGCAACACCCAATGAAAATCTTTGCCACAATTAAAAGGAATATAACCTCATAAGCTAGATGCCAAGGTAACGAAGCAGGTATCAAAAATCCATTAATAATGTTCTTTTATAGACCTCTCATAAACCAGCTATAGCAACATCACGGCCAATATGTTGTTGTGTAGTCAGAGATTTATCAGCAGGAGCACAATAATACCTATTATATACAAGTTGATGTATGACTTAAATAAGAAGTTGACCGTAGTGTATCTGTATTGATCCAATCCTCTTGATTTTGACTTCTTCCGTAAATAGTAAAAATTATATCTAGATGTTGTTTATATATAGATAAAAAAAAACAAATATAAAATCTGCACACTTTTTGAAAAATAAAATACAGATTGAATAACGATATAGATAAATTTGTAAGTTAGTAGATGTATAAATAATATGAACGATCTATAAATTGTATTATTTCAATAATTTAAAATGCATAACGTACCTGATCAGTTCAACATTTCATTGGATGTGACATGGATTATAAAACTAATTCTTCTCAACTGGAAATGACATAATTCATATAATCAAACCCAAATTTAGCAGATTTGCCTCTATATTTAATCATTAGGTTTTCCTATAAAAAAACTTTTAATTCAAATTAAAGTACTTAAAAAAATGATTTTATAAAGAAACTTTATTAATAAAAACTTACTTATTGGCGTGTGATTTAAGGAGTCCCTTTTGAATACAATCTAAAAACTCTTGCATTAAATCCGACGATACTTGAGATGTGATTCGGCAATCATCAAATGGAGTAAATTGACGGATATGATCGTCTATTTGTCCTTGCCCTTATCGGTTGATTCAAAAGAATGCACATAGGAAGACTGCAAAACCTTAGAAGGCATCCTGTTATGCTGAGCAGGAGTTTTACTATCAACATCACTGACACCCAAGCTCGGTGGGTAGTTGACTGTCCGATAATATATCATCACTCCAAGTAAGCTGTAGAGGAATAACAACATCCAATGGGGTTGACATTAATTTCCGGCTTGGTGATTCATGTGCAAATGCATCTGTCACTGCTTCATTTTCAGGTGTGAAGGATACCGATGAGGTAATCCTGTGTGAAATCAAATAATTAACAAACACACTATAATTTCAATAACTTATGCAACATAAAATATAATAATTTTTTCAACTTGTTTTTTAATTATGTCAGCACCATGATCCAAAATAAATAATATATATTTGAACAAATAAAGTATCTGTTAGTCTTTTAATATATATTATGCAGTCTACGATACTTAAAATACATTAATCAATTTATAGAATAATTTATATACCAAAATCATGATTAAAAACATCATATATATTTTTACTGTAAAAAAAATTAGGCAATTGTTGATGACACACAGTTTTCAAAGATAAATTGATGGAATAAGGTTTCAACCATTTGAAAAGAGACTTTATTAAAAGTTTTATAGAAATAAAGTATCAATCAATGTATTAAGTATCAGATATTTAATTACCTTCATACATCTTCAATAGACCCCTTTTGGTTTTCAAAGATCCTCTGCAGTTTCAGCAACATCATCAACAGTTGCAAATTTTATATGCTTGGGGAAAAGTCGGATGATCAGAGTTATTCTATTAATGGTGTTGTGCAGTCAGTGATACTTAAAAAATAAAGTAATCAATTTCATAAATTAAAGTATATACCAAATAATGATTTAGGTCATCTTTTTATAGTTCAAAACTAAACAATTAGTTAATCAATGATATATCATCAATTAGCAATAAAAATTGATGGATTTAAAGTATAAAGCATACAAAAAAGACTTTATTAAAATTTCTAATGCACAACAATATAAGGTATTATTTAATAAAGTAAATATAATATACTTAAATACCTTTATTACATCTTTAGAAGAAACCTTTTGTTTTTCAACAAAATCAGAATTTTCAGCATCATCATCTATAGTTGCACAATCCTTATGCTTATGGAAAACAGTTGGTTCATCAGGGTTACCAGAATGAATTGTGTACCAACATTGTCTTTTGCCACGGAATCATCAATTATGTGTTGGCGATGAGACTCCTCCCGTATCTTTATTTTTTAAAAAAAAAACAACTTCACTTAAAAAATCAAAAAGAATTTAAAAAAAATCAAAATATCAACTTCTAAGATTTGTTTCCTCTCGCACCAATTGCTTTCAACAATTCTGAATTGTCACGACCCAAAACGGGGACGCGACTGCTGCCAAACCCACATTCCCTCCAATGTGACGACCAACCAATCTAACCTTAACATTTCAATTTATATCAACAGAAATAGTCGGAAGACTTAACTCATTAATAAAAAAAAACAATTCAAAAACTATTTATTATCCCCAAAATCTGGAAGTCATCATCACAAGACAACATCTATCTCAAATTGCTCTAAACTAAAACTGTCTAAGAAGCTAAGACAAATACTAGCTAGTCCATGCCGAAGTTCAAGGCATCAAGACTTGAAGAAGAAGATCCAGTCCAAGCTAGACGCATTAGCTCACCCTGAATTTCCGAAGTAGTGAAGGCTGGCTAGATTTACTGCTGAGTTGAAGTTGACGAACGTTTGCTGCATTCAACAAATAACAAAAGAAAAAACATAAAAGTAGGGGGTCAGTACAACCACAAGTACTGAGTAAGTATCATCGGCCAACTCTAAATAGGGAACAGTATATATCAATAATAATGTAAATCAACTACAATACTCAACATGTAGCAACACAAGTACTATAATCATCAACAAGTACCATCAAGTTCATCCATGAGGGCTCAAGCCTCAATACCATACTCATTTGGGAATTAAGTTTATTAGATTGATTATATTTATCATCTTTCAAGATTCATTATCTTTCTTCCTCTTGTGTCGGTACGTGACACTCCGATCCCCTACCACTATGTGTCGGTACGTGACACTCTGATTCCCTAATTCTACGTGTCGGTTCGTGACACCCGATCCCCTATATGTGTCGGTACGTGACACTCCGATCCCCTATATGTGTCGGAACATGACACTCCGATCCCCTACATGTGTCGGTACGTGACACTCCGATCCCCTAATTCTACGTGTCGGTTCGTGACACCCGTCCCACTAATTCTATGTGTCGGAACGTGACACTCCGATCCACTAATACTATGTGTGTCGGAACGTGACACTCCGATCCACTAACCTCATTCTATCCGTTCATCAAGCCTTCTCCATACCAAGGCATCACAATCCGATTACTTTAATTCATCAAGCCTTCTTTTATACCAAGGCATCATCATTAATAACGTAGATTAAAGTTTCTTTCAAGATTTGGGATTCAATGGGTTTCATCATGCTGTTGTTTTATCAAATTCACATAATCATATTCATGCAAGCATACAATTAAGCATATAGACAGGTTTACAATACTATCAACACATATCATTCACTATTAAGAGTTCACTACGAAGATCGTAAAAGAACCATAAACTACCTCCACCGAAGAATTGGAATCAACAAGCAATTTCCCAAGCTTTGATATTCTTCTTCCTCGTTCGATTCTCTCAAACGATCAATCTCTCTCTCTCTCTCTCTTTTCTTTGTTTGTTTTATTCAAACCCTCTTTCTCTTACCCAATTAACATATAATTAAGTGTAGAAGAGGACAATAAAACCACTAATTAACTTAAGGTTACTCTTTTAACCCCAAGGTAATTAGACTATTAATATTAACCCTCTAACTTTGTAATTAAGGAAAGAATAGTCAAAACGACCCTTAAAACGTGTAGAGAAATCCGATTCTGCCTGGGATTTGCGCAACCTGTGACGGTCCGTCGTGCCTGCGACGGTCCGTCACGCAGGTCGTCGCAGCCCCACAGGACTTACGTGAACTATGACGGCCCGTCACCCCTGTGACGGTCCGTCCTGCACCTCCGTCATGACGGTCAGAGACTCGTTCCCTGTACTTCTCAAAAGTTGAAGTTTTTTGCAACGGGAGCTCACGACGGTTCGTCTCGTGGCTGTGACGGCACGTCCGCAGGTCGTCACAGATTACAGAGAGTCGATTTTCAGTTCCAATTTCAGAATTCCTAAGTATATTGAAACGAGACCCTGCGACGGTCCGTCGTGCCTGTGACGGTCCGTCGTGGGGTCCGTTGCCTCAGCCAATTTTCCAGAATAAAATCTGCTGCTCAAAACGACTAAACAGGTCGTTACATGAATGGTTACTCTTTATTAATGCCTCAAGAGCTTCACTTTACTATCAAGATCTCCAAATTTTTTGTCAAACTATAATCAAAATTAACATATAATAAATAGTAACAGTAAAAACATATAAGAGTTTAAATTACTTGATTACTTACATAACACTTAATGAACTTTTTCAAATCATCAATTTCTGAATTGCCCAAACTTGTTTTTTCATTGATGAAATTTGGAGAACACCAACACCAGATACATTCTCAGATTCTTTTATTGTGGTTCTGGACTTTGGAATGAATGATCTGATTGCTGATCTGTTTCCTTGGTGGTTTTGAAAGTCTTGATAGATCATACTTATGTGGATGTACACACCTTTATTCTCTTGCGTTTTGGTGGGGTTGTTCCTACATTAGCACCTATTGATGTTCTTTAACAGAATATCTGGAGGTTTTATTGTGAAGTCTTCAAAACCGGGAACCTCCTCCGGATGCAATCATCATTATCTGGAACTGATGAAACTGGTGGATTTGGAGGTACATAATTGTGATCTGGTAACCCAAGTGATGCTATTTCCTCAAGAGTTGGCTGAATGTTAGAACATTCAATCTAAAACAAACAAACGATTAATTAATGACAATAAACATATTAAAGGTTTATCTCAGAATTAAACTAATTAATTAAGAATGTTGTATTGAATTAACTACCTCTGAATAAATTATTTCCATAAACAACTCAAACTTGGGCTTCAAACCAACAACTTACCAGTACCAAATCCTCAGTATACCATTTCCTTCTTTGATAGCAATATCGGTATTTATCGTAGAAGCACATTCATAAATCCATATATTAATTGCATATAGAAATACATTCAACCGATACAACTTCTTGGAGGGTTTGCACTTTTTTCGAAAAGATTTCATTAACTTTTGAAAAGCAACTATTCCCCAAGAAAACTATTGGTAACTACCATCTTCCACTATATGGAAATCTTCAATAGGAATTTGTGTATCACCAAGTTGGGAATACAAAAATGTATGAATAAAATACAGTATAGCCATCTGAAGGGCATCCTCATTATTGTCTCATTCACCTACCATAAACCGGTCCATCAATCTTTGTTTATTAACATTATATGTAGTATCAGGTAATTATTTTTCAACTAACCTACTGGTTTTTGAGTCCGGATATGTAAAGTCCTTTACATTACCTTTACAATTCAAACCAGTAACAATGACAAAATCACTGATACTAAATTTCAACACATTCCCTTTGGCATGACGAATGTGAATCTCTTGATCTAAATTATCATGATCAATCTCTAACAAGTATAAACATTTAGTAATTTGGCCTTGGTAATTGCATGTAGAGATATTTAGGTATGGTACAAAACTTGTTTCTTTAAATAATTTCATACATTCATCCTTAATAGATGATACAAGTGTTCAACAAAATTCGTGTTGTAAATTGGACCAAACTTTAATGCATTAGTTGGAATATGTTTAATAACGTAATTCATGTTCTGCAATAAAACAAATAAGTTTATCAAATTATAACATATATAAAAAGTTTCTAAACTATTGACTTGCATATAATAATGTTTCTGTTTAAAAGATACTAAAAATCGCCTAATACTGATACTAAATATAACTTAACATGTTAACATGAAACTTACAAATACTATTTGAAACTATATATAAACGAAACAATAAAGTTAAATATATTTATTTGATACATTAAATTTCATGTCCAACACATCAAAAGATACTCAAATTCACAATTTCAATTAGATATATAAACATAATGGTTGATACTTAAATTTTTATATACTTATCAATAATTCATATAAATATGATACTTAAATAACAGATGTATGACTGTATGATACACATATACTATTATTTGATACATTATATTGAATGCAAAATCATGTTGTTATAACAAAAATCGATACTTTATGTAGATATACAAATCGATACTTATAACATATATATACGTAATTAGTAATTATTACCCATTAATGTATACAAAATATAAGTAAAAATAAAACAAAGAATCATTCTATCATGAGCACATAAAAAATGATACTTCATAAAAAATAATTGAGCATACTAACAAATATATACAAAAATCATGATAAGATTGAAATGATACTTAATATAATTCATCAGACTAATACTACCAAATAATTTATTAGACTAACTAAAAAAACCAAAATTCCATATACAATAGAAAAAACACTTAACAATGAGAATCAAAAAACTAAAGAAACAAAATGAAAATCATGATGTATATTGAAAAAAATAATTACATACCGTTGGTAATGTTGGTCGAACAATAGGAGGTTTGCGCTTCTACCCTCTTCTTTGAGGTTTTTGGATCTTTAGAAGTAGATGCACATTTTTTTTTTTGATGAATTTTTCTTGCTAGAGCTTGATTCTGTCATGACAATAGTTTGATGCAACAATAAAGAAACTAAATCTACATAGAATTTGATTATGTAAATCAACAATATAATTTTTCGAACAATAAGCATAGTAAATACGCAAAAAAATCGAAAAAAGATTAAAGAAATAGTAATGTGGATGATGATATACCTGATTTAGGACTCAAATCGAATGAATATTGATAATGATCCATAGAATATTTGAATTTCAAATTTGATTTACAATTGTAACTAAAAATTAGGGGGAAAATTTTGGAAAAGAAAATTGGGGAAGGCGAGATTTTGGGGGGAATGGAATTAATTTTTACTTGGGACGGTAACTTCTAACTTGGAAAGGTTAATTTAACTTTTTAAGTTTCCAACGTGTAAAGTTAATTAGTATCATTGGGGGTAAAAAAAGGGATTTTTAAAATTTAATAAATTAGTAAGGAATTAATGGAATTAGATAAATTAAAGTAGTGTAGTTTAGTAACTTTTTCTTTCTATACATGTCTTAACGACTATCAAATAATAATAATTAAAATACAAGGGGCTTAGGCCCAAAAGTAACAAAAAACATATGGTTGGCTTTTGGCACATTTTCCCTCTTTCGTATACACTAAATATATGCTAGTGTATACAATCTCGTATATCTATTCCGAACACTTGCATGTCAAATTTATTGACTTATTCTTCGATTTCACTTTTTGCCCAAATTTCACATGCAACAAAATGATGGTAAAGATCAGTACCCAAGGATATTAAAGTAACAACATATTTAAATCAAATCATAGCAAGTCCCTAAACTAATATAAAGCAAATAATTGATCGAACTCAAACAAAATGAATTCCAATAGGGGGATACAAATTCCGAAGACACTAAGTACTCAAGACAGTTAATAATAAGATAAAGACTACCTAAGCTAATGTCTTGACATTAAAAAACAATCTACAACAACAAATATTAACCAACATTACAAGGAGCATCACAACTTGAAGAAGTAATTAGGAAAGTACGTGATCATTTCACATAACAGATTAATATAATGGACATCAATGAAACACAGGTACAACCAAAAACTCACTAATTTATATAATCCCTCATGCTTTCAATAACCAAAAAAATGAAAAGGACCATTACAAGGATAAACGACAAAAGATGATGCTTG
>JAKWJD010000312.1:0-32469 GCA_027705065.1 Solanum peruvianum | reverse complement strand
ATGAATGAGATATTGATACTAAATCATAACAATGAAAATTTAAAATATATATCATTCGTTCATGTTTGACAACTAATTCATATATATAAAATCAAAAGATCTCAATTGTTAAGGTAAAGAGCAAGTGATGTATCATGTTCTTTAATTAACCATTTTGACAATAAACTTGGAATAAAATTGGAGAAAGTCTTATACCCATTTGATTCCTCTATTGTTTTTGGTATATTTTATTATTTCTTCGGGTGTGATTTATCAAATATGCATTAATATTATTGTTGGATCTTGCTTTCTGATAGGATTGAATGTATTTTGATGGTGATTTCACCTAGTGGTTGTGGCATAATCTAATGGGTTTGTAGTTGCAATACAAAACCATCCATATGTTTTCATCTTAACCGAAGAGAGATCACGAAACCAAGACCACTAGATTGATGTCCTAAAGAGTGGGTCGACATGAGATTCATCCAGAGAGGGTGAGACCTAGTCCCATATCCAAGCATCCTCCATTGAAAGGTCAGGGTGTGGATAAGGCGTAGGTTGGTTAATTTAGACGAGTGGTGTCCAAAAGAAACCCATTTTATATGGGATAAGTTGGCCGAGAGGGAATTTACTTTCACCTAAAGCTTAGCCTAGTCACCATTGTCTTGCAAATGTTACTATCAAAAGCATGTACCCATTAGTTTGTGTAACATATATTGCGATCACACCCCCAGAGCTCTCTCCCATACTTATTTTCTCCTTTATTTTTGTTATTTTACTACTTGTGACAAAACCTCTTTTTGATATTTGAAACTTAGGTGTCACCAATTTAACTTGTTTGGTTTTAATACCCGAAAATGTCTTGAGCTATCACTATTTATTATTAAATTCTAAGTAGCTACTACTTTCACTACCACTCCCTTGGGACCCGACCCCAACCCTTGGTTGTGTTACTTTACTAGTTTTGATTCGTAGACACTCAAAATGTAGGTTAGTTTCGCTGATCACAAAATATAAAAGATACATATATTGAAGCATCAAAATGACGTTGCTGTCGGGGACCAAGTTTCTCCGATCACCTTTCTGTTATCTAAAGAGCAGATCCAAAAAGACAACGAAAGGTACCAAAATATGGACAAGATCATGACAAGCCTTGATATTCTATCCAAAAATGTCATGGGATCATGCACCCATAGTGTCAATTTTGTGGCAATTGGGAGTACAAATCCTGATGACATTAAGTTTGAAGCTTTACACAGTGAAGGGGTAAACTTCTTAGCAAACCAAAGTGTTGGTTACTAATTGAACTACCCAAGTCAGGGTGGTAACCAAGGTTGGGCTAGAGAAGAAGGATGGAAGGATAGAAACCAAGAAAAGAGAGATCGAAATATGACTTGGAAAGATACGGAAAAGGATAGGTATGTGTCTCCCAGTGAGTGACAGAAGCCCAAGGATTCAGAAGGTGGCAGATTGAGGAAATGATCTCACATATCCTCAACAAGGTTGAAGGGTCAGAAAAAATGCTAAAAGGTATAAGAAAAATATGTATCTACCCTCAATCAGACCGTCACCTCCCATTCATTTTGAAATATTATAAGTTCCTCAGTAATTTAAATAGTGAACCAAAACTCCAACTTATATTTGTATAGGTCCGTTTTGAAAAATGAAATAGTAAAAAATAATTGAAACTAGTTTTATCTAATTTGAAATATATATGGTTTTAACTAGGCAACCCTTGATCCTAAATATTAAAACTTCATACCTAGTTCAAATAAACAATACAAACAATAACAATATATCTAGTGTTATTTTATAAGTGAGATTAATGGAGGTAGGATTATGAAGACACTATTCCTATCTTTGTTGGGTAGAAAAGTTTTTCTTGATAGGGAACTAATGTAAAGTAAATGTAATCAAAGCATCATAGAAAGAAAATAATTCGACAACAAAATAGCTTGCTAGATAAACAAACAAATGAAGTAACATCGAATAGTGAAAATTAGGTAAATAAGATACTATATGTACACTAAATAATACTACAACACTCGGCTACCGATTTTTTTTTTACATTTATCTTAGGGTTATATCCTTGTTGAAGAGGTGATATGATGTGCCTAATTATCTCCCCTCCCCCATGTTTCTTATTTGTCTTACCTATACCTCTCGTCAAACTTCTCACACCTCTTTAATGATGCATATGTGCTCCTTTTTTTTTCACATGTACGTACCACCAGGCTTGCTTTCTAATTTTTTCTACTACAGTATCCGCTTCAACCCTGTTTTATAACCTCATTCATAATATTATCTCTCCTAGTATGTCTACTAATCTATTTAAGCATCCTCATCCTTCTACCTTCATCCTCTAAACGACATTTATATTCTTAACTGTTGATCACTCTACTCATATAACAAAGTAGGTTTGACCACCACTCCTTATAACTTGGATAGAATTTCCAAGTTCTTACATAAATATTGGATCTGGTTGCCATGTTCCGACGCAACTATTAGATCGGATTGCCACGTTCCGGCAAGCTAGCTGGAATCGGATACCACATCGAGCACTAACAACTTTTAGATTGGGTTTCGTTAGAGGACCAATGATGTGTTAAGCATGTGAAATGTGTTGTCGAAATACCATGTTGATAATGTTGTATATGTTGATATATATGCATATGATTATAATATTGTTTGACTTATTTATATTGCACTAGTCAGATAGCCACGTGAACCTACCATTACAGGGGGGGTTGTGTATTGATTCTGCACTTGCTCTTATTTTTGTTGAGTACAGGCAATCTTCAAGTGGTTACTGACAGACCTCGCTTAGAGGATTAAGGATTATCGCATCAACTTGAAGGGTTAGTTGCTTTTTTCGAGCTGCCATGGGGCCCTCTTTCATCCATGTCCACCAATTTTGGAATTGGACCTTCACTTTTTGTTAGTTGGATAGTTCATTAGTAATTCCTTGTTTAGACTTGATTCTTCGTTAGTAGTTTTGGTATATAAACTTTCAGGTTCTAGGTTTATCTTCTGCAAATGTTGGTTATTAGATCTTTTGTTTAAAAGTGGAACTTCGCTTTTAGTCATTTAACTTACTTTTGTAACTTAAATGCATTAGCTTTTGAAATGATTGACTGAGATGGATGGTAGTAGGGGTTCTCCCACAAGCTTGTAAGTGTGTGTGTCACTCACAACGCGTTTGGGTTGTGACATAGTTATATAAAATCATGAATATAGAAAAAAAACTAAAGTGCATATCTTAACATGTATGCATAGAATAACTTTTCTTATTGAAAAGAAAGTTGAAATGGTGATTTTCTTCAATACACTTGGAAAGAAAATAAAAAGAATTGTACCCATCCAAGGAAAACATATTATAAAAAATATACTCGAATATATTTAGCTAGTATTAATTCATCCCAAATCTTTTTGATCATATGATAAATAATTTTAGTTTTCTTATTTCTTTTTTTTTCTATTACATCTAGCAACTAGAAATGACTAGAAAAGAGGTTAAAATATGGAAATATTTATTTTTGGATTAAATAAGAAAAATCTAGAAACTTGTCTAAGTTAGGAAAGTGACTTTTGGTCATTTTCAAATGACCATATCTCCTAGCTCAAGATGAGTTAGGTGTAGTTCCAGATATGGTTGAAAAGCCCTTAGAATAATCTTTCCAACTGCGATTTCGATATCATATGAATGAGATATGCCTTCCGGAAGTTGGGTTGTTTGATTAAGGAAAGTCGCCAATCGGATTTGGGAAGGGAAAGATTGTCTTTTCCTTACCTAATTTAATTAATTCCTTTTTAGGGATTTATTGGGGTAAACAAAATTTTGTTCAATTTGGAAAATAAGAATTACGCTTAGGGCTTGGAGAAGAGAGAAAAGAAGAGGAAGGTAGAAAAGAGTCAAGGATTCGCCAAGAACGTCAAGCTTTGCGAGTGGATTTCGTCGGGGGTGATCCCTACAAAGGTATGTGAGATCGTTTAGTGTGGTTCAGTTCACCCACTTACCAAACTTGTTAGAATTCAGTGATTAATGAGTCGTTTACATGTTAATATGTGAAGTGCTTGAAGAACATTATCGAATTCTTCTTGGTTGAGTTATTGAATGTCTAGTGTTGATTTGGTCCGTGTTCCCAGATTGTTTTCAAGTTAAATCTATTGGGTATTGAAGGTACTAATGATCGTAAGTGTTGGGAGAAAGAACCATGGAAGTTTAGAGGCTTTAGAGATGAAAAACGAAAGAGAAAAGTCGAAAACACCTCGATACAGGGGTTGGGGCGCCGCGCCTTCCATAGCCCCAAAGGACAATCTCCGTCCATAGGACCTTGGAGCGCCATGCCAACCAGATCAGCCAACCTTGGCCTCTGAACTTGGGGCCTGGTGCCCCACGCCTCTCAGAACGCCAAGGATGCCATATCACCCCCATTCTTTCCCCACCTTTTCAAGCTAGTTCCTAAGTTATGTACCCGTGTTTCTTAGTTAATTCAAACACTCTCAGTGTAACACCCCAAAAAAAATTGAACCAAGACTTGAACCCTTCTTCATATTGAGTGATATTTTCGCAAGGAATTTATTAAATTTTCAGAGTTGAGGTCAATAGATGTAGCACCTTAAGTTCCAAGAAGAACCAAAGAGAAAAGCATTCAAGTCATTCTGAAGTTTTTCTTAAGTTCTGGGTCAATTTCAACAGGCCATAACTTTTAGTACAAAATGAGTTAGGAGATCAAAAAGATATGAAATTAAAGCCCTTCCAGTCTTCTTTTCCAACGCCACCAAATTTGCTAAATTCGGAGCTCTAAGTATATGTTATGAATATTTACTAACATCGTACAAACCTGGAAGCAGCTCCGCGATGGCTCTAACACACGCAGCCAATACAGACTTCACTGCCCAAGGAAAAATGATTCTGACTCCCAGCTCATTTTAATTAATTCTTTTGGGGTATTTTAGTCCTAAAACCCCTTAGAAGGCCGTCTAAATTGCCCAAAACATATAGAAAATCAGTTTTCACATAATCAAACTCTCTCATTCAATCCAAAGATTCTACACTCTAGAAAATCATCAAACGCTAAGGCTAAGTTCATCTTTCAAGATTTCCTTCAAGTTCTTAAAGAAGATGATTCCTTTAGGTATGTAATCTTCCATAGTGTTAGGTTTTTTCACCAACACGCCACTAATGTAAAATTTTAGCCTTAAATTTGTTCTAAAATTTGAAGCATTGTTGTTCTGATATACATATATTCATTAGTTTGCTTTCATTCTTGAATTAGGGTTGAGATTGATGAGTTTTCTTGAAGAAATCGAGTCGATTCTAGAGTTGTGTTTTTAATCCTTGAGTACCTGTATTGGGTATCGAAATCTAAAAAGAAACTCAGCAAAAAATAGAATTTAGGCGAATTGGGCTTAGAAAAGGAGGAAGAATAAGTAGGACCTTTCCTTCAGTGTGCAAAAAATTTTCTCCGCGTCGCGAAGAGTTTGCAGTCTCCACTGTTTCAAAAATTATTTCGGGCAAACATTTGAATCATCTCTGTATCGCGAACTTGCTCCCATATGGTGTTTTTGAATCGTTTCTCATGCTGAACTATATAAAGACACTCATAAACATCAAGATATATTTTCTACCACAAATCATAACCTTGAATTAATAATTCACATTCAGGTAGAGCTAATTTTAAGTGTTGTTTCTTTTGAACATTGTCTTTGAATCATTTTGAGGAGTCTCATAAACTTCTAGAAATTGTTTCAAGACTCGAGCAAGTGAGTATGAGAGTGACAAGAAAGTATTCACAATTCTACTTCATTATCAAGAGATCTTACATATTATGAGCCATAACTCTAAATTCATAATTCACATTCAAGAGAAAGTTAAGAGTAGAGTTCAAAAAAGCTTTGAGTTCAATTATGAACCCTTGAGGTAAACTATCGATTTGAACTAAGTTTTGAGAAAGTAAGTAAGAGAAATAATCCATGAGTTCCATAGTATTATGTAGACCATCAAGTCGAGTTGTGTCATTCCCATAGTTCCGCATGAATTTCATAAGTTGAGCATCTTTCAGAGAAGTAGTATCTTTAAGTTCTAAGTCTTGAGAATTGTGTTCCTTATTCCTTGTGAGATTATAATTCTAATAATAGGACTTATGCATGTTAATGAGGAAGTATTTGAGTTGAATTTTTCATGCCCATAATTCCACATGAACACTATAAACCGGAGAGTCTTGAGATGAGAAGTATTTTTGAGTCCTTGGTTAAAGTAGTTCATGCTCATAATTCCCGTGAACCCTCTAATTGAGCATTCTTGAAAAGAATAGTATCATTGAAGTCTTGATTTTATCCATGTTTATTGAAAATCTTGCATGAGATGTTCATACCCATAATTCGACATGAACCATATTTTAAGAAGTCTTTTACATATGTCTTAACGTTTTAAGACTAAGTGTTCAAGCTAAGCTAAGAGTAAAGAGCTGAGATCATTTCTCAAAAGTTATGGGGACTAAGTAATCTAAAAGAATTTATAAATGTTTTCACATTTAATATAGAAGATACTGAGATTTCCCAAAAAAAAATTGAGCAAGAAAAGGGGACATCAATTCCAAAAGAGAGATTTAACCTAAGTTTTGAGTATTATCTCACACCAAAGCAAGAAGTTATTTTTAAAAATATATGAGCTAAGTATATTCTTGGAGTAGTATTGAGCACCGATATGGGGGTTCGAGTTCGTATTAACTGCAGGTTCGTCATGAAGTTCAGAGAAGTAATCCAGTACCCATATTCCAAGAGTTGAAGTATTTTGGAACGAAGACCCTCGACGGACCGTCGTGTTTGTGACGGTCCGTCATACTTGCCGTCGAGGGTAATGAAGAGAGAAGCAGAAGAAATTGCACAGGTATGGGACGACGGAGTCCATGACGGTCCGTCGTGACCACGACGATCCGTCGCGAGGTTCGTCGACCCAGCCGCGTTTTGACAGATTTCCAGCAAATAGAGTCCTTGTTTAAATAGGTTTTTATTTTTCTATAAATAGTTCGAAAAACCTCGTTTTTGAGGTTAGACTCCATATTGTTAGACTCCGTATTGTTAGACTCCATATTGTTAGACACCGTATTAGTAAACATTGTATTGTTAGACTTTTGATTATCATTAGACTTTTTGTGAGATTCTTGATTACTTTGAGACTCTTGCAAGTGATTGGTGGTGATTTTTGCTGATTAATCAAAGTAAACTTTGGGATTTTACTCTTTCTCATTGAAGTAAGTACATGAATTCTTATCTAATATATTTGAATATTGTGATTATGACTATGAGTAACTAAACTCCATAACTAGGGTTGTGGGAACCATAGGCAAATAATGAGATAAAACCTAACTAAAATAATAATTCTAGAATAGTGTCTTGCATGTATTAATAATTCATTCGTTTTCTTAGAAGTCTTTTTAATGGATGGCCAACGCTAGAACTCGCCTTAATTCTACTTGCCGGACCAAGGAGGTAGATAATAGGAAAGAATTATCAACATAGATTTAGTGTATACTATCTAATAGGCTATATTGATTGGTACGAGGTAATAACTTAGTCAAATATCAATACGATGCTTATATGAGGTAAAGATAAGGGTTAGGATAGCAACACACGTCCGGATCAAGGTGCGGAGTGAGATTTTCTAGATGCCGGACCAAGGATTTAGAAATACATAACTTATCACTTTGCATGCAAGATACTAGGAAAGATTGTTATAGTTAGATTTGTCAAGTTATGAACCTGTGGGGAACACGTAAACCCTAGTTACTTTGATTAATTGATTAAACTCCAACATTCAAAGCTGTTAAGTGTCTCTTTCAATTTCGTCATTATTTTCATTCATTTAGAAATAGACCCCCCTTTTATTGTTTTTGCTTTCCAAGGAAGTAATTGACTGAACATAGTAATAATAGGTTAAAGTTAAGTCTAAGCTATTTTCCTCGTGGGAACGATCCCAACCTCACTAGTTGGGTTATATACTTTACACGACCGCTTTACTTCTTATTTGAGAAGTAAGTTTGAGCGTATCAAATTTTGCGCCGTTGCCGAGGATTGTATCTTTTAGATTAATTTAAACTTATTACTATTGTTTAGTTGATATTTTATTGATTTTACTTTGTTTTATTGTTTTTGATTTGTGCAGAACCAACCTCCTTGTATGCCAAATACACGGAGAGTAAGAGAACCATTGTTTCCCTACGATCACGAATTAGAGCGTACACTACGCAACATGAACCGAAACTTGGGAATCAATGATGATGATCCAAACCAGAACATCCCAGCTCCGGTTGATGTTCATGGTAAGATGTTACCCGATGCTCCGGGTGAACACCAACAGAGGGGACAAAATCCCGCTCCACGGCCCCAAGCATACTACAGAGGCTATGATAACATAGCAGACTCCGATGGGCCACTTGTTCTGCCTCCTCTACCCACAGGCCATACTTTTGTGGTACTAGTAGCCTGATGCAAATCTCACTGCCAGAGTTTTGTTTTCAGGGCTACCTTCTGATATCCACATGCCCATATAGCTAAGGTAAGGGCAGTGTGTAAAAGCTGTGTAGGGAGGCCTGACTAGACTTAGATGTAATAGGGCTCAGACTGTTACTCTCTCACTGAGGGAGAGGTTTCTATATGGTTCAATGAGCTCCCTTATAACTCAATTTTTACTTGGAACAACTAAGGGATGTCTTCTTAGCACGCTACTATTTGGTCTCCAAGAAAATAAACCACAAGACAGAGTGAATAACTTTGTGGCACTACTAGGAGAGTCAGTTAGTAGTTCTTGGTATAGATTCACCTCGTTCTTGAGAAGTGTCCCAAATCACCGTATAGATGATGAGTCACTGAAGGAATACTTCTATCGGGACAGGATGATAATAATAAAGCGGTGTTGGATACTATAGCAGGTGGATCTTATGAGGAATGTCCTTATGCTGAGATTGCTGAAAAATTAGAGAAAATCTCCCGAAATAATAAAGCTTGGAGTACTAGGAAGTCAGATACCGGGAGAAACACCTTCGCAGTGCAGTTCACTCACAACCCAGCCACAGATGAGATTCGTGAAGAAATGGCTCAAATGAGAACTGAGCTTGGGTTGATACTAAAACATGTCACTGGGGGTGCAGAAAAGATAAATGCAGTCAACTACTTGTCTAAACAACCACCTCCTAATAATGGATGCTATTATGCGGAGGACACTTATGCAGTAAATGAGCAGACGGGGGGTTCCCAACCAAGCACCCAAGGCTCAAATCAGGATAATTGACGCCAAGGTCAAGGGAACCAAGGTCGGAACTATGGTAACTATAACCGTGAGGGTCATTATGTACGAGATGGAAACTACAACCGCAACAACAACTTCAACAGGGGTACTACGGTAATAAAAATGATAGGAATGGGCCCTATGTCCCTCCTCAAAATCTTGAAGTTACTCCTAGGGATGGTTGAGTGCGAGTTGAGGATATGTTGCACAAAATGATGAGGAGGTTCGATGCTAGTGATGAGTACATTAAAGAGTTAAGGGTTATTTAGCTAGTATTGGGCAAAAAGTTGATACACATGCAATTCGATTAAACAGATCGAATTGCAAATGGCCCAATTATCTGCGACAGTGAGCACACGGAAACCCTGCACTCTTCCTAGAAACACTGTCCAAAATCCAAAAAATGATGCACACTATATGGCAATCACTACTCGGGGTGGGAAGCAAACCATTAACCCACCTATGCCGTCTAATGAGGAAAATGTGAGAAAGGATGATGATAAGGTGGTAAAGGGTAGTGTTGAGGAATAAGAGAGCAATGGAAAAGATGCAGAAGTCCCTATGAAGCTAATTCCCATGCCTAGACAACCACCACCCTTCCCTCAGAGATTAGTGAAAAAGACCGAGGATGGTAAATATCGGCGTTTTATAACAATGCTGAAGCATCTCTCTGTCAATGTCCCTTTGGTAGAAGCTCAAGAACAATACCGGTTATGCCAAGTGCATAGTGAGATATGAAGATGGTCAAACAAATAAAAGATTGGTCACTTTTGAGGATGATGATAGACTGCAGGCAGATGTGATAGACTGCCATTGACTAGCACAGATCCCTCGTACAAAATAAAGAAGATCCGGGTGCGTTCACTATTCCTTGTACAGTTGGTCATTACATTTTGCGAAAGCATTATGTGATCTGGGGGCAAGCATAATCTCATGCCCCTCTCGATCTACAAGAAGTTGGGTTTTGGTGACCCAAAAACCACTGCAATGCGGCTACTGATGGCTGATCAAACAGTGAAAAGGCCTATAAGGATACTCCATGATGTGCTAGTAAAAGTGGAGTCATTAATATTTCCGGCAGATTTTGTTATTCTTGATTGTGAAGTCAATTTTGAAGTTCCTATTATTCTGGGAGGCCATTCCTTGCTACAGGTAGAGCCTTAGTTGATATGGAAAAGGGCAGAGGTGATGAAATTTCGGTTGAACAATGAGAAGCGACCTTCGACGTTTGTAGGACTATAAGGCAGAGGGTGAGCTCCAATCGGTGTTAGACATATCCCACAAAGAAACCATGAAGCAGGAGAATGAACAAAAAAGTGCAAAACAAGAGTTATGGTTGGGGATTTGGTGCTTGTAGACAGTTCCGGGTCGCCTTGTCTTCCGGGCAAACTCAAGTCCAAATGGACTGGCCCTACTTGATTACCCAAGTATTCCTTCATGGAGCAGTTGAGTAAAAGCCAAGGAGGGAGTGTGGTTTAAGATGAATATAGATCGAAT
Organism: Solanum peruvianum; assembly: GCA_027705065.1. Classification (NCBI taxonomy): domain Eukaryota; kingdom Viridiplantae; phylum Streptophyta; class Magnoliopsida; order Solanales; family Solanaceae; genus Solanum; species Solanum peruvianum. The sequence continues at coordinate 21,704 of JAKWJD010000312.1, read as the reverse complement.
AAAACTCTATTTTGGGCATAAAGCATCGGGGAATGAAGGATAGAGGCAATCATCTTGATGAAGTCTGAGTAATCAAGTGTCCCCAGTCGTGCCGCGACATTAAATCAGGCGCTTGTTGGGAGGCAACCCAATACTTATAGTCTTTTTAGTAATGGTAGCATTTTCTACTAATGGATTTTAAATTTGCAGGATCATCACCAGGAAATTTTGCAGAAAATTACTCTGCAACAGTCACTGACGGATACATCGACGGACCGTTGCGCCTGCGACGAACCGTCGTATGCATTCGTCGTACCAGGTACGTCTTTCTGTTATTTTTTAACTAGGGCACACACGACAGAACCAACGACGGGTCATCACAACTGCGACGGACCGTCGTCGGGGAATCGTCGCGTCATTAATGAGGTGTACCCGACCCGACCCGACCCGGTTGGAGTTTTTTATAAAATGTCACCATTTAAACTCCCCAACCCCTCATTTCACCCCCATTCCTTCATTATTCCTCCCATTGCACTCTCTTTTCAACTTCCACAATCTCTCCCTCTATCAACCGATCATTTTCCCCCCGAAATTCTCCAAAGCCCTAAAAGTTATCATCTACTAGTCGGAGTTACTGTTGTGGGTGTTTCTTGGTTACCGAGTATTTGTCATCTTGTTTTTCCAATTCTAAGGTATGTGTCTCTAATTTCTACTCATTTATCTTGCATTCTTGTTTATTAATTAGTATTAGCTTAGTTGTTCGTTTCTTTTATATAAGATTCTGTCTAACCTAGGTTAAAAATGTTTGAAATTGCCGTGTTTACAACCCTAGACATAGGTGCTTTTGCATTGCTAGTTTCCTAGGTATTTGGGTTAGAGAAATGTAGGTCTAAAACACTACAAGTTCAATTAGGGTCATCGGGGATGAATGGGTACCCCAGTTCTGTCACTGATCTACAGAACGAGACCCCGATGACGGACCATCGTAGGGTCCGTTCCAAAAGCCAACACCCCACTGCCCATTTTTTCTAAGTTTCCTCCAACGGCATATGTGACGGACCGTTGTCTTCACGACGGTCCGTCCTGCACAACCGTTCTGGTTGTCAGAGACCCTGTTCTTGAGGGTCTCTCATTTTTTTTTAAGTGTCCTCAAATGGAAGAGTACGACGGACCGTCATACCCACGAAGGTCCGTCCTGCATGAAAGTTATGACGGTCAGAGAACCCTATCCTAAGGGTCTCCATATTATTAAAGTGTCCTCTGACGGAAACCTACGACGGACCGTCGTACCTGTGACGGTCCGTCCTGCACATACCGTCATATTAGTCAGAGACTCTCCTTCAGGGTTCTCTATATATACATAGTCTAAGTAAGACACGACGGACCCCATGATGGTCCGTCATAGTCACGATGTGCCATCACCAGGCCCGTCGTGTGTCACTGTTACTAAAGAAATGACATATTATTTTAAATTTTTTTGTGTGGTTTTGCTTGTCTTGTTTGCCACTACTCGTACTAATATTGATCCTTTACATGTACTATCTACTATGGCACCCAAGCAAGATCGAATCTATGCACGCGGGCGATCGAAGTCTGTCGCCCCGTCTGCCCGCATGGTCATTGGCTCTGATGATGAGCGTGACCCCGAGTATGTGCCCCCAGTCACTTCCACCCCTTCCCGTGCTGCACGTGCTCCCAAAGCCACACCCAAAAAGGTGGCGTCCGACGTAGTCACTGCCTCCTAGTCTGATGAGGAGCGCACACTGACCGGCACACCCTCTGGGTCAGCCACAAATGAAGAAGGAGCGTCTGGCTCCTTAGGAGTTTCATGGTCGGAGGAAGCCTCCGGCTCTGCTGAGGTTCCCGCACCCGCCACCGCTGCAGCACCGTCGGCCTCGTCTAATGAGGCTGACAGTTCGGAATCCACATAAGGTTCACCACTCAGGCCCTCACCCCAGCCACTGACCATCCAAGCGGTTGTGTCGACGGGCAATTTCAAGTCTACTCCGACGCCAAGTTCCTGACTGACAAAGGAGTTATGACTCGAACACTCACCTTGGAGCGGCGGGTCCTTACAGGGAGTCTCCAGACGATGCCTGAGATCCACAATCTCTTCACCAGGCATCGCCTAGAGTGGACAGCATGTCCATTCGGACGTTACAGTGAAGAAATGGTCCGAGAGTTCTACGCTTTCTACATAGCGACTCTCCGATCACAGATTGATAGGCGGGCTGCCCCCGCCAAACAGGCCCCACTGGAGCAGGTCTAAGTACGGGGCGTGCAGGTCGACATTTCCCTGCCTTCCATCCGCCGGTTTATACGGCAAGGGTGTTGATGCTACTCGGACCCCTCTCACTGCCGAGTTTGACTACCTATGGCAGCTGGTTAAAGATGGCCAGTTCCTGCGCGAGCCATCGCTGAGAGAGACCACCAAGAGGTGGATGGCCCTGCACCTGTCAGTTGATGGAGAGGGAGCCGACTGGGTGACCGAGCCAAAGGGGGCCATCAAGAAGGCCTAACCTAACTTTCACGGCGAAGTTCTTGTGGCTGATTGTCCGCACACGGCTTTCCCCCACAACCGCTGATAATATCATTATATGGGATCGAGTTAGTATTGATGGCGGCGATGATAGCCAGGTTTGAGGTGCATTTCGCGTGGCTTCTACAGGCAGTCATGCACGAGAGGGCTTCAAGGTCACAACTGCTTAACCTTTCCCGTGCATGATCTTTTCTCTCTGCAGGTCCGCAGGTGTGCCTATATGGCACGTAGATCAGCTCAAGACCCCGCAGGGCACGGACTATGTCGGCCTCATCAGAGATGAGGCCAATGAGTTGGCTCCACGCAGAGGGCCCCGTCCAGAGCTGCCCCCACTTGCTGACGATCTTGATGATACGGTAGCCCCGCCCGCACGGCTACGCAGACGGTGTCCACTGACACTACCCCGGTCGAGTCTATCCCGGGTAGTAGCACTGCCCCGAGCTCCTCTCGCACAACCCCTCTACCCGCGTTGGTCCCTCTTGCTAGGGTCCAAAAATTAGAGGCGCAAATGGCTACACTTTTGCATCATATCCAGCTGCGGATGCAGAGGTCCATTACCAAGAAAGAAGAGCGCATGGAGCGAAAATGGTCCAGTATACAAAGTGGAAGATTGCTGAGGTTCACCTGCGCTTGGACGCCTCTGAGTTATGGTGCTAGCCCGGCCAGCCCCTCCGGTGGATGTGTCGACTCTTCAGGCTGCGGTCGACAGTCTTCGCGCAGATATCGACATGATCTTAGAGGCTAGGGTGCCTGAGTCTGAGGCCCCTTCTGTCGAGCCTGCTGAAGACACAGTGTTGGTGCCCTATTCGCCACCTCAGAGATTCCACCACCTCCCCCCCTCGAGAGCATGCCAAGAGGCGTAGGAGTCGAGCAGAGGACGAGGCGCGAGCACGGAAGAAGGAGAGCCATGAGATGGAGGCTGCGAGGAGAGCCTCACTTGCTGAGGAGGGCGGCGCACCAGATGAGAGCAAGAGAGTTAGCAGCTGGGGCGTCTAGCTCCCGAACTGTGGAGATAGCGGGAGGCACTGCTGATAGTGCGGTTGTTGCTGAGGACACCACTGAGGGTGTCCAGATTGCAGAGGACGTGGTTCTGGGGAACCGGACCCACCATCTTGCTGATCGACGGTGCTTTGCGCCACAGGTTTGCTTCACCTACCACTCTAGTATTTAATTTTCTATGCATTGGGGACAATTGCATGTTTTTTTGTTGGGGGTGGGGTAAATGGAAAGTGAGTGTTAGGGTGAAGTCTGAGTAGCCCAATTCACTATCCTCTTTTGGGGTTTTCTTGCCTGTGTTCTTTTTCCCCAAAGACTGATACTTTTTCTGTTGAACCGGCATGTCTATATCTTTTGTACATAGTTTAATTCTGGAGCATGATGGCTAAAATGATATCCTGATAAATTGTAAAATGATGCATGACTAGGCATAGTAACTGATAATTGTGTGGCTCTAAGCATGACATAGAGGTACACCATTGCATTACCCTAAGCCTAAAATTCGAACTAGGTGTCTGATAATCTGGTAGAGTGATAAGATGTCAAGTAAGTGTGAGGAAGATTTGAATAGTCCACTATTTGTACTGAGCTAGAACTTGCCTGGTTAGTCCTGCTAAAAGTAAGCTGTAATAGACAATTAGGAAAGGATCATAGGCCCTTATTCAATATAGCCCATTTTTAGCCTAAATAAAAGAAAACCAAATGAAATTTATCCTTCTTTGATCTAAATGATCTGAGCTTAAATTAGACCTTTCTTTTTCACCCCAACTGATCTTTTCTGGGAACAATGTGTTGGCCCTGGTCCCTCCTTGGACATGTGCACCTCAGCTTATGCCAAAAGCATAAGTTGAGGGTGGCTAATGCAGTAAACAACCTTCGTTATGGCCCTGACCCAACTTTGGGTATCGTGTACTTTGACTCATGGCAAAGACATGAGTTGAGGGTGGCTACTATGAGGAATGCTCTGGAAAGTGGGGTTGAAAGAACAAAGAGAGAGAAAGAACAAAAGTAAAGTGACTCAAGAATTAGTTGAAAGATAAGTAAAGAAAAAGAAAAATATACAAGAAATACAAGCAAGAAAAGAAGAGAGTCACTTACACAAATGAAGAAAGAAGAGAAAATAGCAAGTTGAAAGAATATGAGAAACTAGGCAAGATAAAATGATAGAAAGTGGTAGGTTTAGCCGATATGGCAAGGAGGGCGAAAAGTCACTAAAGTATACCTAAATATACCCTACCTGACCCTGAGCCTATGTTACAAGCTAAGAAATTCCTATCGTGATCCTAAGGGTTGTATAGCGAACTTAAGGCAGTGAAAATAAGGGCAAGCTTATGGCAATAGGTATGAATGAGTGTGACTTTGTTCTGAGAACGAGTGTTGAAAGTAATCCTTATAGTCAAACTAAAATCATTGTGTGAAAAATGAGGATTTTTTTTTAAAGCGAGGACACTAGTTGCAATACCGGAATTGTTAGCACCTCGGTGAGAAATTGAAGAGGATAGGTGTTAGTGCATGGTGAGTCTGTGTCATGTTCTGATTCCACATAATTCAAGCCTAATAGTGATAGCATGCATAGATATGATGAGACTAATCGGGATTGATAGCCAAATGATTGCAAAGGATAAAACATGGATACTACTGTACAAAGATTTTGTATTGAGTCATAGTGCACGCTTGAGGACAAACAACGAATTTAAGTTGAGGGTGTTGATATACCGTGCTTTCACGGTATTATTAATACTTTTTCCTTAAGTTTAGTGTGTCCAAAAGCCTTTTTGTGCTAATTTTTATATAAGTTTCTCTTTATTTGCAGGAAATCTGTCCAAAGATGAATGCAGAGATTTTGAGCGAAGAAATGCAGAAGAGACCACCTACAGAGCTTGTGACGGTCCGTCGTGCTTGTGACGGTCCGTGGTGGCAGAGTAGTGCAGCTTCTGAAGGAAGATGGGGAAGTCTGACCAAGTGCGGGGTTACGGAGTCCATGACGGTCTGTCGTGTCTATGACGGTCCGTCCTGCAGGTTCATCATGAAGTTCAGAGAAGTAATCCCAGTACCCATATTCCAAGAGTTGAAGTATTTTGGAACGAACACCCTCGATGGACCGTCGTGTTTGTGACGGTCCGTCATACTTGCCGTCGAGGGTAATGAAGAGACCATCAGAAGAAATTGTACAAGTATGGGACGACAGAGTCCACGACGGTCCGTCGCGACCACGACGATCCGTCGCGAGGTCCCTCGATCCAGCCGCGTTTTGACAGATTTCCAGCAAATAGAGTCCTTGTTTAAATAGGTTTTTATTTTTTTATAAATAGTTCGAAAAACCTCGTTTTTGAGGTTAGACTCCGTATTGTTAGACTCCGTATTGTTAGACTCCATATTGTTAGACACCGTATTAGTAAACATTGTATTGTTAGACTTTTGATTATCATTAGACTTTTTGTGAGATTCTTGATTACTTTGAGATTCTTGCAAGTGATTGGTGGTGATTTTTGCTGATTTATCAAAGTAAACTTTGGGATTTTACTCTTTCTCATTAAAGTAAGCACATGTATTCTTATCTAATATATTTGAATATTGTGATTATGACTATGAGTAACTAAACTCCATAACTAGGGTTGTGGGAACTATAGGCAAATAATGAGATAAAACCTAACTAAAATACAATTCTAGAATAGTGTCTTGCATGTATTAATAATTCTTTCGCTTAGAAGTCTTTTTAACGGATGGCCAACGTTAGAACTCACCTTAATGCTACTTGCCGGACAAAGGAGGTAGATAATACGAAAAGAATTATCAACATAGATTTAGTGTATACTATCTAATAGGCTACACTAAATCTAGATACCGGACCAAGGATTTAGAAATACATAACTTATCACTTTGCATGCAAGATACTAGGAAAGAATTGTTATAGTTAGAATTGTCAAGTTATGAACCTGTAGGGAACACGTAAACCCTAGTTACTTTGATTAATTGATTAAACTCCAACATTCAAAGCTGTTAAGTGTCTCTTTCAATTTCGTTAGTTATTTTCATTCATTTAGAAATAGAAACCCCCTTTTATTGTTTTTGCTTTCCAAGGAAGTAATTGACCGAACAATAGTAATAATGGGTTAAAGTTAGTCTAAACTATTTTCCTCGTGGGAACGATCCCAACCTCACTAGTTGGGTTATTTACTTGACACAACCGCTTTACTTCTTATTTGAAAATTAAGTTTGAGCATATCAACCTTAGTAATAGTAACCCATTCCGTACCCAATCCAGTCGTCATTCAAGGACGAATGATCCCAAGGAGGGGATATTGTAACACCCCATAAAAAAATTTTACGAAGACTCGAACCGTTCTTCATAGTGAATGAGATTTTTGCAAGGAATTTAAAAATTCTTCAGTGTTGAGGTCACTAAATGTAGCACTTAAAGTTCCAAGAAGAACCAAAGAGAAAAGCATTCAAGTCATTCCTAAGTTTTTCTTAAGTTTGGGTCAACTTCAACTAGACATAACTTTTAGTACAGAATGAGTAAGGAGATCCAAAAGATATGATTAAAGCCCTTCGATTTCTCATGTAAACGTCACCGAGTTTGCTAAATCCGGAGCTGTGAGTAAAAAAATATGACTGGTTTACTAACATTGCACAAACCTGGCAGCAGCTCCGCGATGGCTCTACGACGCTGACCCAATTCAAACTTCACTACCCGGTGAAAAAAATGATTCCGACTCCCAGCTTGTTTTAATTTATTCTTTAGGAGTATTCTAGTCCTAAAAACCCTTAGAAAGTCATCTAGATTGCCCAAAACGTATAGAAAATTAGTTTTCACAAAATCAAACACTCTCATTCACTCCAAAGATTCTACGCTCAAGAAAATCAAGAAACGCTAAGGCTAAGTTTATCTTTCAAGATTTTCCTTCAAGTTCTTCAAGAAGATGATTCCTTCAGTTATGTAAGATTCTATGGTGTTGGGTTTGTTCACCCACACTGCAATCATGTTAAATTTCAGCTTTAAATTCGTTCTAAAAGTTGAAGCATTAATGTTCTTGTTATATATTCATGAATTTGCTTTCATTCTTGAATTTAGTTGAGATAGATGAGTTTCTGTAGGAAATTGAGTCGATTCTAGATTTGTGTTTGATTAGATCCTTGATTACATGTGTTGGGGTATCTAAATCTATAGAGAAATTGAGCAAAATAATCGAATTTAGGCGAATTGGGGTTTGAAAATGAGGAAGAAAAGTTAGACAAGGAACATGTAATAGGTCTGCGTTGCGGACCTGTTCCTTCAGCGTGTAATATTTCTCTACGCATCGTAAAGAGGTCGTGAACTCCACCGTTTCAAAATTTATTTCGAGCAAACATTTTAAATAATCTCCGCGTCATGGACTTGCTCCCCGGATGGTTTTTTTCAACTGTTTATCATGCTTAACTATCTGAAAACACTCCTAAACATCAAGGTATATTTTGTACCACAATCATAACCTTGAATTATTAATTCACATTCAAGGTAGAGCTAAGGGTTAATTTTTTAGAGTTCTTTTGAACATTTTTGGAAAGTCCATGTGAATCATTTTGAGAAGTCTTCTACAATTTCTAGTAATTCGTTTCAAGACTCGAGCAAGTGAGTATGAGAGTGATGAGAAAGTATACATGAGTCAACTTCATTATCATGAGATCCTTCATATCATGAACCATAACTCTTTAATTCATAATTCACAATAAAGAGAAAGTTAAAAGTAGAATTCAAGAAATCTTTTGAGTTCAATTATTAACCCTTTGAGGTAAACTATTGATTTGAACTAAGTTTTGAGAAAGTAAGTAAGAGAAAGAGAAGTGTCGTATTCATGATTTCCATATTATCATGTAGACCATTAGTCGAGTTGTGTCATTCCCATAGTTCCACATGAACTTCATAAGTTGAGCCTCTTTCAGAGAATTAGTATCTTCAAGTTCTAAGTCTTGAGTATTGAGTTCCTTATTCCCTTTTGAGATAATAATTCTAATCATGGGACTATTGCATGTTAATCAGGAAATCACTATGACACTTCATATTTATAATATTCAAATAAACTTGTATGTTATTCTTATATCTTTCATATATAAACTCAAAGACTTAATTTTAAAGAGATATTTTTTAAAATATTGTGCCGATAGTTCAACTTATACGTGCAAGGCCCGTGAGCAGAAACTATTTAAATAAAAACACAACAAGATTGTAATGTTTAACTATTCTCCAACTTTTATGTTTTCTCTTTTTTCAACACTAGGACATGAGCGTCCATAAACTTTATATGATATCATTTTACGTCATCAAAATCAACGTTTTAAAATCATAATCTATAGAAATTATAATCTTCATCTCATCTTCATTGCAAATTTCAGTGCTTCCTTGGTCCCATCATTGTCGTTGAAATGAACCACACAATATAGAAAAATAAATACAAATGTTAGAGGTTGCACATAATATGCATAGGCAAAATTGGTAGTATAAATTTATTAGAGTTTTACCTTACTTGAAAGATATATTTAAAATTTAAAACAAAAAAAAAGATTCATACAGATTGATATAGAGTTTCCTTCAAGAAAACAATCTAAAATCGCCTTAAAGTAATTTGATTAAGAATATAAACATTTATAATACGACATGACCTGATTTTTTTTTCACATCTTGAATGGCAAGTTTCTCAGTAATGCTCGTACCTTCTTCCAAAGTCGAGTCAGACTTGTGCCCTTGAAAGCTTTGTGTGCCACTTTTCTTCATTATTCTGCACAAAATGAAATAATTGTGCAATCCATGAATTAATTATTTATCATAGAAAATATATTTTTCTACGTGAAATATCTAATTTAATTTCGTTATGCATAAAAAAAAGTACATAAACTTATACATGATTTGGTATATGTTAAGTGTGTATGCATTTTTTTGATTGTTGCATTGTATTGTAGGTTAACAAAAATTTGTGTCATAGAGGGTAAGTACGTACTTTTCTAAAGGAGTATTTATATAAAATAAAAAACATATAAAAAATGATCACTGCAAGATTGTCATATGTGATGAGTTCAATAGCGTGTGCTAATATATCATACAACTTTGTTACAAGAAGAGCTGTCAATAATAATATCAAAAGTGGGAATGGCATGTCAAAAAAGGTTGTCTAGTGAAAGTACCCCTATTTTCTCAAACAAAATTATATGTGAACTTAAGTTTCTTCAAATAGTAATAGTTTGTTGGATAGTGTAGTTGTTATTACGGTCACTTATTCAATCATGACCAAAGAGAAAGTTTTTACTCATTTTTGAGTCTTCCCTCATTTATAAGATGTGTTGAGAAGAATTTTAAGTTGGACCACTAGATTCTATCTTATGCTGGCATAACTCAGTTAGGCAAAAGTTTCTTATTTGCCATACAAATATTCTAGTCAAAAGTTTTCCCACGACCTAAGAAGATCATACAAGTCATTTGATCTATTTGCAATAGGTTTTTATAAAATGAATATGTTGATGCCCCTAAAAAAGTATTGATTGCTTGGGAAAAATTATGTTTCCCCAAATCTATTGGAGGTGTGAACTTCCTAGAGGTATACAACAAAGTGGTTCTTGAAAATCTACTATGAAACTTATGCAAGAAAAAAGAATAAATTGTGGATGGTATGGGTACATAATTATTACAGATGATCATATCATACTATACACTAGCCAAGCCAAGAGATTACATGACCTAATATACATCCTTAAATATGATAGATAATGCATTGGTTGTTTTTATGAAGCTTGAGCAATACTTGGGGCCAACTGTCCAAGTCTGCTAGTTTTTTGTTGTAAAGTACTTTAAATACTAAATTTTATATATAAAAAGTACTTGTATGAACGATATATTGATACTAAATCATAACAATGAAAAGTGAAAATACATATCATTTGTTCATGGTTTGACAACACATTAATAAATATAAAATCAAAAGATCTCAATTGGCAAGTCAAAGAGCAAGTGATGTATCATGTTCTTTAATTGATCATTTTGATGATAAACTTCGAATAATATAGGAAAAAATCATTAAAATAAAATCAAATTGAAATTTTTTAAAAAAAAAAAAAATTACCTTGGGCCAGAATGGTCTTTCACGCAGTTCTTTGAAATAAGCGGTTGTTTTCTTCACTAAAATCAATCTCCTTCATAGTTCCTTAATTTCTAACTTCAGTTTATTTTCAATAGCAATACTCACGTACACAGGATTTTCATACCTAATCTTAGCCTGAACAATTAGGGTTTCAGCCATTTTTGTCTTTTTCTCATTGTCAACAACAGAATTAAGCATTTGTATGATAGTGCTTACTTAGTAGAATCAAATAACTTTGTTGAACTCTTCAACTTTATTGGAAGGAAAATGGAGCTAATGGACAATTTTTCTCACATCGTTTTCTTTGGTACTTACATGTTGCACATTTACCCCTTGCAGTTGCGCGCATCATTCATCTTTGTCACAATTTGTTAAAAACTTAGTCCAAAATAATTACTTAATAGAGAAGTTTATTCCTTATATTTGTCTCTCTTACCATGAAATTGTAGAAGAATAGAAATGACTAATCATATTACATAAGAGATAATCTGATTTGACATTTAGAGTTTGTTTGAATTGGCTTAAAAATAGCTTTTAAGTCAAAATATAAAGTTATATTGAAATAACTTTTAAGTCAAAAAATAAAAAATAGGAGGAGGTCTACTTTTGATTTTTGTCTTATTTTAAGTCATTTAATATCTTGTCAAACACTCACCAACTTATTTTAAGTCATTTTTGACTTATTTTAAGTCATTTTTGACTTATTTTAAATTACTTTTTATACTTTTCAAACATTTTCGGAAATCAAAAACTAACTTTAAAATAGGTTTGATCAACATTTAAGTCAATCCAAACATCCTCACAATTAGATATTTAATAGATTTGAATGTTTTCTTTTAAAGGTTAGTGATATCTTTATCTTTTTTGTACGAAATCTTTCGTGCTAGTAAATATGTTCACATTTGATTGACTAGCTCAGTTTTGTGTGTCGCGCATGAATTGTATATCTACCAATAAAAATAATTGTGTAACAACAATTGACTTCAATATAAATGTAATACTTACTTAAATAATAAATAAATATCATTAAGTTGATACAATAGTTGAATTTTAAGTGATTGAATATCTTCCAAACCAGTCAAAACAAATATTGTAGCGAAGTTACTTATATAGTTTTTATAAACTATAGATATTTTATCGTAAAAGAAAAAAATTAATTATGTAGTGTTTTATCCAATATCCAGTTGAATTTTAAAAATGCATAACTACTTGAAAGCACTTTGGATATATCTGTTAAACTTGTGCACTTACCAATAAGTATAATTCAAAAATATATTAAATGAAATATTATAAAATAATATATGCTAGTTATACAACAAAAAATATAAAGAATATTTAATTTCCTGAAAATGATAAAGATTTATGATATTCAATGAGCTCAAAAAAGAAAAACAAAATACATTACAAAAGTTTTCAATAATCAAATGTCATCGAAAAATAACGTACATCACAAAAGTATTCACCGTTTAATATTATAAGTAGACTAATTATTGTTTTGTAGCAAGATATAAAATTCACTAAATACATAAAAATGATACGCAAAAGAATATTATATAAAAGAATAATTTCTAAATATTATAAGATGCTCAGTAATTTAAACAGGGAAACAAAACTCTAATTAATACTAAAAAATAATTGAAATTAGTTTATCGAATTTGAAATAGATATGGTTTTAACTAGGCAACCTTTTATCATAAATATTAAAACTTCATATCTAGTTCAAATAAAGAATACAAACAATAACAATATATTCGGTGTGATTTATAAGTGAGATTAACAGAGATAGGGTTATGTAGACATTATTTCTATCTTTGTAGGATAGAAAAGTTTTTATCGATAAATCATTAATGCAAAATAAATGTAATCAAAGTATCATAGAAAGAAAATAAGTCGACAACAAAATAGCTAGCTAGATAAACAAACAAATGAAGTAACATGTAATAGTGAAAATTAGGTAAATAAGATACTATATGTAGACTAATAACACTACAACACTCGGCCACCTATTATTCTTTTTACCTTTATATTAGGGTTATATCCTTAGTAAGTTGAAGAAGCGATACAGTGTGCCTAATTACTTCTTCACATGTACGTACCATCAGGCTTGCTTTTTTAATTTTTTTCACTACGGAATTCACTTCAACCTTGTCTTACATAACCTTATTCATAATCTTATCCCTAGTATGTCTACTAATCTATTTGAGCATCCTCATCATGCTACCTTCATCTTCTAAACAACGTTTATATTTTTGACTGTTGATCACTCTACTCATATAACAAAGTAGGTCTGACAACCACTCCTTAAAACTTGACTTTTAATCCATGGTGACACATTCTTATCACACAATACCCTAGATACAAAAACTCCATATCATTACTCCGATCCAATAATATATAATGCATGTGTGACATATTAATCATCAATCTCTCTGTTTTCTTAGATTATAGACTCAACATATTAGGAATTCGTCTCTTAGGTATAATAATTATCAATTTTCACTTCCACAAACGTTTCATGCATCACATCTTGGGATGAACAAAACTATATCCAAAATGGAAGACACCTAAAAAGGATAAAAAGGCGGATGATATTCCATTAAGAACCTTCCCTATTATGGTTGATACTAATAACAGATAGTATTAAATAAATGTATTAAATAATATTAGTATTTACTGTGTACTAATCCTAGTCCTATTAGGATTAGTACTCCTTAATCCTAGTCCTATTAGGATTAGTACTCCTTCCTATATCTCCTATATATATCTCCCATGTATTCCCTTATTAGGTTAACACTTCAATACAATTAATATTCCTTCATGGTATATTTGTTTTGTGGATGATTTTACAAAATACACTTGGTTGTACGCACTAAAACATAAACCACAGGCATACACCACCTTTGTCACTTTTGAAAAAATGGTCAAAACACAATTCAATTCTCATGTTAAACTTTTTCGAAGTGACAATGGAAAGGAATATTTCGATAACATCTTTGACCAGTTTCTGCAATCCCTGGGAATTATACATCAAACCTCCTGTCCATACACTCCTGAACAGAATGGGTGGCTGAGCGTAAGCATAGCCATCTCATTGAAACGGTGGTTACTCTTCTACATCAATCTCATCTCCCTGTCTCCTTTTGGGTAGAAGCTCTAGCCACTGCAAACTACCTCATTAACAGAATGCCCAGTCACACTCTCTCCAACAAATCACCCTATCAACTCCTTTACCAAGAACTTCCCAATTATACCAATCTCCGCGTCTTTGGGTGTCTTGCCTACCCTTGGATACGCCCTCATATTACTCACAAATTACAACCCCGATCCCGTCCTTGTATTTTTTTGGGCTATCATCCTACCTCCAAGGGTTATCGCTGTCTTGACCCACAAACTCATAAAGTCTACATATCTCGTCATGTCAAATTTGTCGAAAATAAGTTTCCCTACGAGTCTTTTTCCTCCTCCACAAATACATCATTCATTGGCGTCCTTCCCCTTTTTCCAACATACTCACAGGTTCCCTCACCACCTTCCCCCACACCTCCACCCACTACCCAACCACCCCTCATCACCCCTTCGACCGTCACCCACAATACACCCGCAACCACCACCCGCACCCACAACCAACCCGAACCACCCCATACCCACAACATCTCCAGCCCGATCCGTTTTGGGTCCTTCCCGGCCACCCCCGAATCACCACCGCCCGTGCCACTCCCCAATACTCATCCCATGTTAACCCGTGGCAAAGTCGGTATCTTTAAACCCAAAACCTTTCAGGCTACCATACTACCAAATACACCCCTTCGCGATAGTGAACCAACAACCTACTCTGTTGGCTCAAAAAATGCTTATTGGCGTCATGCTATGGATGACGAGTTTAAGGCTTTGACTGATCAGAAAACTTGGGTTCTTGTACCTAAGCCCCATGGGCGGCACCCAGTGAGCTGTAAATGGGTGTACAAAATTAAACAAAATGTGGATGGCAGTATTTCCAGGTACAAGGCTCGTTTGGTTGCTAAAGGCTACAATCAGGAGTATGGGCTTGATTACTCCGAGACATTCAGTCCTGTTATTCGGCAGGAAACCATTCGCCTGGTACTGTCACTCGCCGTGCGCAACACTTGGCTCATCAATCAGTTGGATGTTTCCAATGCTTTCCTTCATGGCATGCTTGATGAAACTATCTACATGACGCAACCACCGGGCTATGTTGATCCCCGCTTCCCTCAACATGTTTGCAAACTCCAGAAGTCTCTGTATGGGCTCAAGCAAGCCCCCCGTGCTTGGTACACACGTCTGAAAACGTTCTTCCAGGGACTCGGCTTCACGTGTTGCGTACACGACACGAGTCTGTTTAATCGACATTCAGCACACGCTACAGTTATTCTTCTTGTCTATGTAGATGATATCATTATACAGGCTCTACTGCAGCTCTCATTCAGGATGTCACTCGAGCTATGCATACTACCTTCAAAATGAAGGACCTTGGCCCGTTACATTATTTTCTGGGAATGGAGGTTTCTCGGACAGGCAGCGGCTTGTTTCTTCATCAGTCAAAATATGCTCGAGATCTGTTGCAGAAAGCTGGACTGGAAAAATGCACCAGTCAACCAACACTGATGGCAGTCTCTTCGTCTACGAATGGAGCCGACACCCCTTTGCCGATATCACCCACTTCCGCAGCCTCATTGGGGCTCTACAGTATCTGGCCATTACCCGTCCTGACATCCAGTTTGTTGTCAACCGAGTTGCTCAGCGCATGCATCAACCAAGTGAACATGATTACCATTGTCTAAAACGCATTCTCAGGTACATTTTTGGCACTCTTGGTCCTGGTTTACTCATTCGACCCGGGGACTTGGAGCTTCGGGGTTTCTCAGATTCAGATTGGGCGAATGATAAAAATGACAGAAAATCTACATCAGGGTTTCTCGTTTTTTTGGGGCCAAACCTGATCTCCTGGTGTACAAAAAAACAACTCAAGGTCTCTCGGTCCTCGACTGAAGCTGAATACCGTGCACTTGCTCTTCTTGCTGCTGAGACCATGTGGGTCATATATATTCTTCGCGAACTTCGTGCCACTCACGCTGTTCCTGCTCTCTATTGTGACAACAAATCAACCATCTGTGTGGCCAAGAATTCCGTCCTACACACAGAATGAAGCATGTTGATACCGATTGTCTCTTTGTTCGCGATGAAGTTCAGGCCGGCACCATGACTGTGCAGTATGTACCCACTGAAGAACAACCGGCTGATATTCTCACAAGCCTCTCCCGAGCCGACAGCACGATTACCTCAGTTCCAAGCTTCCGTTCGCTTCCGCTCAGCTCAGCTTGAGGGGAGATAATAACAGATAGTATTAAATAATAGTATTAAATAATATTAGTATTTACTGTGTACTAATCCTAGTCCTATTAGGATTAGTACTCCTTAATCCTAGTCCTATTAGTACTCCTTCCTATATCTCCTATATATATCTCCCATGTATTCCCTTATTAGGTTAATAATTCAATACAATCAATATTCCTTCAGATACATTTGCTTTTTTTCAGGAACTCAATAAATTTAGCTTGAGAAAGAAATCCGAGACAATTTAGAGAGAGTTATGGCATTTCGAACATTATAATATGACCCCACTGATTCAATCAAACTAGGGTTGTAATGTGCAAAAGCTCCCTTCTTGTTATGATTATCTATATAAACTAATGTAACTTATGACTTGCATCTTAGAGAGTGATATATAGACCCTCAACTCATACGAAGCATATAAATAATAATAATAATAATAATCATAATAATAATAATAATAATAATAATAATAGAGAAAAAACCAATATCAATCACAAACAGTACAATAATCAAAGCAACGGGAGATGCCACATCACATATCGTCATATATATATATATATATGAGTTCACAAGAGTTAAGAGTTTCAGCAAACTGCAAAACTCAACTAGGTAACAGAAAATACATAGGTTTAGGTAACAGAATTACGAAAACTATTATGTATGAAGTGTGCATGTGATGGACCAAGGTAACGGTGCAAGCCAGAAATTACATAGCTTCAATCATCTTCCTCATCTTCATCCTCTTCGTCTTCATCGTCCTCTTCCTCTTCTTCGCCCTAAGGATTATCAAGCACTAGTAAATCTGATAGAAAAATAACGCAGCTACTATAACAAATGAGTCTACTTGAAACAAAGAACTCTTGTTTCCCAATTAAAGTAGCATAGCACTTACGGTAATAGATTGAAGTCCCATATGAGGATAACGTATAAAGGTATACACATCAATTAACTAGCTTCATATTAGGTAAGTCACTATATTTCTTGCCTTATCAAAGTTTATTGAGCAGATGATCAAATCACAAAACTCAAATCAACTCTGTTACGAATTTGGCAATAATTTTGTCGAAAACCACCAGCATCTATACTTGCCTTTTAAGGCACAAGTTCTAGTTTTCAATGTCCCTCGGACTATACAAGTTCCATTTTGGATCAAGCATTAACATCCAAAGTTTAACATTTAACATCGGCTTCCTCGGCCTTTTTGCGACCAAAAGTGCACTTCTGCATCATTAAGGACAAAAGGGCATCCCCCCTCCCCGCCACCAAGAAAAGGGCCTAATGAAATGACTAGAATGATCAGTGAAACTATTCTCTAACATCCTTAAGGATGGGAGAACTGTGAGCCAACTACACTCTCGTTTTAACACCCCCAAAGAAGGGGAGCAACCGTGAGCCACAACAGTCTTGCCAACACAAACATAAATCTATTAGATGCATTTATGCAAGCATCGAGTCAATTAAAAAACACACTAGAATTTCGTAAGCTATTAGTACCTGTCCACTGTCCTCCGCATCTTCATCATGTACCTCAGGCTTTGACCTTTTCTCTTTTTCTTCTTCTTTTTCTTCTTCGTCCTCATCATCTGAGCTTTCCACCTAATTCCATTAATGAAGTGAGAAGAAAGAAGCCTCTCTTTCCAGCTCAAAGATCATACGAATCTTAAAACAAAAACAGATTATAGGAAGCTTACCTGCTTATTGTTATAAGCATTCATGAGTTTTCCATACTCTGCCTTCCTTTTTGCAGCTTTGGCTTCATATGGTGCTTTTTCCTTTCACCAAGTAGAACCAAACTTATAAGTGACCTCATTACATTAAATATGTAGATTTTGTCCCATAAAAAGAAAGTTACTAATCCATATCAATCTTCAGCAAAATTATTTAACTTGCATAACAATGTGGTGTGTATAAGATGGTCATTATTCCAGATTCGTTACTTGGATCACTAACTTATAGGAGATGAAGAATACTTACAGCTGCACTCAAAGATTTCCACTTTTCTCCTCCAGCTTTCCCGACCTTTAAATATAAAATTAACAATTTCTCAGAACAATTATTAAATGAAGCAATGCTTATGAAATAATCATCAAAAGCTTACAGCAGAAACAGCCTTCACATTAGGATTCTCCTTCTTAAATGTCTTCCTGAATTCCTCACTGCAATAGCATGAATGATCATTTGTCGGTTACAGAACATAACTATTAACATGCAACTAAATATAGTTGATTATAAAAAGAAAACGAAGCCCCTACAGGAACACGAAAAAGGCACTGGGAGGCCTCTTAGGCTTATTAGGATCTTTCTTTGCCTTTTTATCCTTTGTGACCTTCTTTTTGGCGTCCTTCAACGTGGCTTTTCTCTTCCCCATCTTTCTGAAAATAAGAGAGACAAACAAGATCTGTCACTAAAAAATATGCCTTTTTATCACTATGCTACAACATACTGTCAAAACTAAAATCCAAGAAACTCCATTTCCGTATCCCAAATGTAGTATCAGCTAATATTTGAGTAAGATCTATGCAGCACTAAAACTACTCACATATAAAGCCAGAATAACAAACAAACTTTAAAATGGTACTCACCGGTCCTCAACAGGCTTCAACGCCGACCTTGTTTCTTTTCTCAATGCACCTTTTCCTTTTCCACCCTTCATTGTAACTTAAAACTGCCTAATCGAAAAAACCAGCCCAAAGTCAAAACCTCATCAATGTGCATTTTTATATTTGAACAGTGTGATAAAAGTTGGTAAGTTACAATCCTTTCCAATATAAAAGAACCAATACACAAGCCCATATGAACAGCGCCAAATAAAAACATGAATAATGCTCATTGTGCACAAAAAGCACAACAAGCAGTTGCCGTACACTCTATTCGGATGTCCGTGAAAAGATCAACTCCTTAACCAAAGATATATGTGTTTTCATCTATAATTACCTGCAGAATTGACATTTTTTTCATGGAGATACTATACCTTGTTACAATAAGCGAAAAACTACTAAAAGTCTAACAAATATAAAAATTTTGAACCCATAATTTCTTAAGTGCAAATTAGTTCATTATTAAGAACTTCTTAAGGTTGAATCCATCAATGTCAAATAGACTAGATTCACTACGAGAAACAAAGGTTTTTCCCACCGCGAATCAATGGGAAGTTTATGCTATAAAACATGATTTCCCACCATACCAACTCAGTAGTAAAATGCACCATGACAAACAATGAAATACTGGGAACTTCCTAGTTTTCTCATATGAAACATTTACTACGATTCAATCGAGATAGCCACTAAATAGTGAAATTTATTCATGTTAGAAAAATAACTATGTTACATCTCTCTACATGATCTCACAATACCAATTTTAAGTAAACCAAAAACTACTTCAATAAATAGGCAAAAAAAAAAAAAAGGTAAAAATACAACAGTAATAAAAATGGATTAAAAAAAAAAGTAAAAGATGTATCAGCAAGATTCCTTTTGTATATATACCCAATTCCAGGGGAAACATAAAAATACCCAATTTTTAGAGCAAATTTCATCTCCACATAAGAATAAAACAGAAACAAAGAGAACATCAAAACTTAATCAACCACAATGAAGCAAAATATTACTAGTTTTTTTTTTTTTTTGCCAAATAAGTAATTACTGCTTCTAGAAGTTTCTCAATTACAAAATTGAAAAATTGTTAATATAAAGAGAAAAAGAGAGGAAATTGATTACCAGAAGAGGAAGATAAGAAGGTGTTGGCAGAAGCACCGAAAGTGAAGAAGAAAAGAAAACAGAGCTCTTAAAAGCCAAAAAGAGAAGAATCAAGTATGACCGAATAATAACAAAGTAAACTGACCGGATCTTCCGGTTCTTTTTCTCTACTTACCTCCAAATACAAAAAAAATATGAGTCAAATTGCTAATAAATATTCTAAAGTCATAATTTATTATTTTAATCATTAAGAATAGGAATATAGATGATAATAAACTGTTTATTTTTGGGAAAATTACATGGACAAGCAAATTTATACTATTTAATTATTCATCTATAGTTTGCTATAATTATTATTCGCGATTAACATTATACATTAATTACGTGAGCTGATTTCGAGTTTGTATAATTAGTTATTTTGTATATGTATAATTCGTCAGGATATACAAATAAAGATGTATAATATACAATTTTTTAGTTTATATACATATACAATTCACCTCTCTCCATCTCTCTGTCCTCTCTCGCTCGTCTCGCTCCTCCCTCTCTCAATCTCGCTCGCATCTCTCCTCCCTCTCCCAATCTCTCTTGCCATTTATACAAATGTATATGTATAATATACAGTTATATACAACTATATACATATACAATTCACCTCTCTTCCCTCTCTCGCTCGCCTCTTTCATCTCTCTCCCAGTCTCGCTCGCCTCTCTTCTCCCTCTCCCAATCTCTCTTGTCATATATACAATTACATATGTATAATATACAATTATCTAACCAATATACATATACAATTCATTTCTCTCCCACTCTTTTCCCCCTCTCTCTCGCCTCTCTTCTCTCTCTCCCAGTCTCGCTTGCCTTTCTCCTCCAAATAACATGTAGCTACAAATTGTAATTATCAAACTATAGCTATGAAGAGTATTTAATTATTTTTTAAGTGGCTATATGTGAAAGTTTCCCTTTATATTATACGTTCATTTTATTTTGATCTTAAAAAAGTTTTAATATGCTTTATAAGGGTTACAATTACATACATAAATTTAGTATCTTTTATAGCTAGGCATAATGTATAAACATGATTATTAATTTAACGTTAGTTGGCAATTATGATATTAACTTTTGGTGTGCATAAAATAGGCACTTAAACTTGTATAAAATTGAGAAAATGGATACATTCATCCTACATGACAATTTTGTGTCCTACGTATATTGTGTCATATAGGACATTTGGATCTACTTGTTTGCTTTTATATCAGTTTAACTGTCTACTTGTGCACATTCAAAGTTGAAAGACATATTTATTTATTAAAATTAAGTTAAGGATCATGTTTACGTATTATATATTTTAGCTATATGTTCTAGTTAATACCATAGATTAGAATATGCATCGGTTCTTTTTTATAGTTTGCAAAGTTGAATACATATATTTAAGTAAATACATATTTTAAATAATTTATTTATTTAGATATGAGCATTTAAAAATAAGCATAAAACAATTATTATTATTTTTTAGGGAAAATACCCAAGTACCACCTCAACATATGCCCGAAATCCCAGAGACACATTTATACTATACTAAGGTCCTATTACCCCCCTCAACTTATTTTATATGTAATTTTCTACCCCTTTTTAGCCTACGTGACACTAGTTCGAAAAAAAAGTCAACCATCGTTGGGCCCACAAGATAGTTCTACGTAAGCTAAAAAGGGGTAAAAAATTATTAATAAAATAAGTTCAGGGGGTAATAGGACCTTAGTTAGTATAAGTGTGTCTCTGAAATTTTGGGCATAGGTTGAGGGGGTACTTGGGCATTATCCCTTTTTTTTAAAATGTGTTTACGCACTTTGTGATGTTATACATACAACCGAAAAATGATAAGAATTTTAAAACATATATAGATCACTTCCTTATTTTAGAATCTATATGGTATTGCTATTAAAAATAATTCATTTTGAAAAGTATTTTTAGAATCTATATGGTATTGCTATTAAAAATAATTCATTTTGAAAAGTATTTTTTAAAACTAGTTTT
>JAKWJD010000311.1:0-33119 GCA_027705065.1 Solanum peruvianum | reverse complement strand
TTGATAGATGTCGGCAAAAATGACTAGGGCTAAACTGAAGTGTTTCTTTGCTTCTTGTTTCTTACCAACACCTCTAAAGATGGTGTCTACTACCATCACAACCCGGGTGTCGATCTCCTTTCCTTCATCCTGAGTGAACACTATCGTTTCCAGAAGGAATGTGGAGAATGCAATGGCCTAGGTTTGTCTACAAGTACTATGATCATGTGATTCGTTTGGAAAAAGTTTAAAATAGCTGTCGTGCCCTCATCTTTCAAAAAATATCATTAGTGGTATATTTTTGGCATTCAACAAATTTTCATTCACGAGCAATAACATGTCTTTCAATTCTTTATTAGTCGGCCTAGACGGTAGAAGGATGTGATGATCAGGATATTTTTTCCTCTTGACACATGTTCCGAAAGAGTTCAGACAGTCCTTTATTTCTTCTAGGGTAGGTGTTATCTCGACGTCTCCAAATCAAAAGACCATCATTTTGTCATCCCAAAACCGTGTTATTACCTCGATAAACGTGGGCTAAGCCTTGAAGTCCATTATCAAAGGTAAGTGGAACAAGTTAATCAAGATTTCTCTCTTTTGACAACCTTTGAGATTGTACCACCATACGCGGAGAATGTCTGGTGTCTTGGTGACCATATTGAAACTAAGAAATTGAATCGACATCGACAAAAACGTACAACTAGTTACTTTCCACCCTCCAGGACACAACAAATAGTCAAACAAGTAAACCTCCTTTAGTTAATATATAAATATGATCGTCCTATCGAGCCGTGGGCTCTTTGGACTCAGAGCGGTCTTTCTAATAGGCCCAACGCCCATTGGGTGTTGGGTCATCTTAGGCCAAAGCGCTACTTTTCAGGATTTGGTTTCGCTCTATCTTAGTTTGACGAGGAGTGAGTTGTATTTATAGTGGAAAGGGTAACCCAAGCGGACTACTTAGGGCGGGACAATTAAAGACCGTTGACTATCAAATAACAAACTACATTCGCCAGGTTACCCTGAAAAAGATTTGGTTAACGAAGGACTGCGAATCCTCATAATCGTCCTTCAAGTGGTAAACAAAAATAATCGTCGTATGACGGAGTTATGATATGCCATGAACGCAATAGTTCAATAAGGCGAAAAATAAACAGATAAATAGTTAACTTCACATAGCCAAAACACGTTAGTTTTAAGATTAGAATTCTCAAATCTCCCAAGAAGAGTCTTCATTTCTATATTATTATATTTCCACAAAACATTATATTTATAGAATTTTGACTATTTGAGTCGCCACTTATTTTGAGAAAATTAAGAAAAAAATGTTCTTCCATTTAATCAAAAACAGAAAATTAAATGAAAGATTTTTAGGGGGGGTTCGGCGATTCTAATTAACATCTTAGGAAGGTTTTGAAAGAACTTAGACGTCCGGTTACTTGCGATTATCCAAACAACTAGTCTATTTGGCTAAAAATAATCTGACTTGTAAAAATTACTTATAATTCGTTTTAAAGAAGAGGTATTAATTACTCGAGTGAGATTTGTTATTTGCAAAGTTATTCATCTTTTAGAATTCATTTAGAATTAATTTTTAGGTCGAAGAAACATTTACCCCGTTTGCGGGGATTTGTATTCTTCAACTTTAAAACTAACGACAAGTAATGCAGATAAACCAAAAATAAGAGAGAGAGAGAGAGAGGAGAGAGAGAGAGTTGGGTCCAAATTAGAGTTTTTTGTCCACCTGGATCGGTATTTGGACCCTTTTTTATGGGTCTTAGGCCCACTTGACTTGTATGAGTCCAAAACTATTAAGATAATATTACAAAGCGATAAGGGCTTAGGCCTATTACATAATAAAAGTGCAACATATGAAAATAAAGGGGTCTTCTAATCCAACTTCTTCGACTTTCTTCAATTCCTTAAACTTCGGGAATTGTCCGTCGATTTGCTTGACTCGATGGATAAGTTAAGCCTTTATGGCTCTCTCTTGAAACGCAAAAGAGGATGAGAGTTCATAACGAAATCAAACAGATTTTACATTCAAGAGAAAGGGAAATGAGTTAATAAGTAGTCTAACCAACACAAACACTGGGAATGTATCCTAGCTTACTGGAATATGCATTTAAACCCAGAAATTTGCAAATTGACAAGTAATATCATTAAAGGGTATCAAAGAGGCACATGAATAGCAACCAATTTTATAAAAGAAAAAGAGAGGAGGGCATAAATGACACCTTAGAATATAACAAGTAAACCAAATAAAACTTCCCTATCAACCAACAGAAGTTGTGACCTACAGTAATTTACTTAATAATGCTATGCTATTTTAAATCACCCTTTGCCAGAATAATGAAACTGATGTCAAATGAACAAAATAACTGAAACAGTGGACACAAAACATAAAACAGAGCGAATAATAAAGATGAAAATCATAAACACTAAAAGAAAACACTCAAGCTAAAACGAAACGCTTTCCGACAAATGTCGAGTGATATGAAGGCAAAACTTGATTTGAGCATGTCGTGTGAGGTAACAATATAATAAACACGTTCAAGGCGTAGGCAACCATCAAACTACAAGAACGAACAGCTTAAGGTTTTACTTACATTAACAACAAGATTTGAGCACACAAAAAAAAAAAACCCTGCTAAATACAGTATCCAACACTTGAAATATCCTATAAGTGGGACGGTAAAGATCCTCGGGACATAAAGCAATATTAGATAGAAAGAGAAGAAAAATAAAACTCACAAGCAAATTGGAGACATTAACATCATATGTATGCCTATAGATTCGACTCAATCAAATAATAGTAACCTAAAAGAGAAAATTTTAAGAGTTAAAAAATATGAACAAACAACGCAATCAGTAATCGTCAACCAAGCCTACAACACAAGTTTCTCCAACATTGGACCTACTATTTCATTAAGCATAGAAGAAAAAGGCGAGAGAAAATATCGAGAAAGAGGACAAACGAAGTAAGGTGACCAAGAGAATCAAGAAGTAAACAAAAGAAACTAAATGATTAGGGAGAGCATACAACTGCATCGCACATACTTAAACATTTTATTTGATTTAAGGATTTAGTCCTACAAGAGTATTAAAATGCGAACTCCGTGAAATAAACTTGATTTCGAAATATTCACGCAACATTTCAAGAGATAAGAATTTCGAAGTGGATTTAGACAAAAGAAAGAGGATGGGCACACGAGGAAAGACATTCGCCAGTCCTTAAAAATGATGTTATGGCTACCTCTGAGCAGCAAGCCAAAGAAAACTATATCCTTTATAGTCTATTCTTACAAGCAGCCAACAACCATAAAATAATTGAACACCTCCCATCATCAGAATGTTATTCTAAAGCAAGCGAAAAGCAAAGAGGACACGCTGAAAAGCGGAGAGAACATGGCAAAAGAATATAACCTTTTGAGGCGCAGCGAACTGGACAGATAGAGCAGAGGAGCAGTAATTTCACTTCCAAATATGACTCCTAGGATTCGAACAGATCAATCGGAATCGGGATCCAAAGACTGAACAGATTCTCTCAAGAATCTTGTTTTTATTGTTTTCCTTCCATATTTTCTTTCAATCTTTCCTCACAAAAAAATTTCTTCTTCAACATTTCCCTTTCACAAAATCTCTCTTGAGTGCTTTCAAATTCCAAAAAAAAAAAAAAGAAATTCTCCCCTTTGGATAAAAATAAAAGGGAAAGGGAAAGGGACGATTGGTATGAGTCTCTCGTCCTTGAAGCCCGATGTGGCATCATCTCGCCATATAAAGGACGAATCTGCGTGCTTCATCCACTGATGGATTTTTACGACTGGATGGAGATGCGGAAGGAAGAAGAGAAGCAAGGTCACAGACTACTGCTGCATCTCATACAAGGCGTGAAGACTCCATCAAGCGTGAAGAATGTTGTGCCCGTTCCTTTACGCGTTGGTGTCGAGTTTTCTAGGTTTGCATTTTATACATACATTTTAATTCGATTCAATTATATGCAAATTAAATTTTATAAAATATTGCAGTGAAATAGGCAGCGAATTATACAATTGTGCATTATAGAATTGCAGTGAAATAGGATAGTAAATTATACAATTGCAGCGAAATAGGCCAGTGAATTATACAATTTAGGCCAACGAATTATACAATTGTATATGTATAGCGAATTATACAGTTTTATGTTTTCTATGGACCACAATTATTCAAACTTTGCTATAGCATACAAATATATATAGCATACAAATATGAATTTTTTATTTGCTATATGTGAAAGTTTCCCTTAATAATTTATTCATAACTCAAGATTTTAAGAATAGCGGTTGGCTACACGGTTTCGTTGGTTATCCTGGTAAGTACTTTAAATTCCATCAATTTGTATATGTAAATTATGCAATGCAGCGGTAGTAGCATAATAATATTTATTTTTAGTGTGTGATTCAATTTCTTTTCGGTAGTGCTAGTGGGAAGGCTGGTAAGAATTTATGGATAGTAAAATGGTTGGATCGAATAATGACCTGATATGAGTGATTAAACTTTTTTTAGGATTTATTAAATTATGTTGGTGAATTTCCAATGGTGTTGGTTGATTTATCTGAATTTGCAAGAAAGGGAAGTGGAAAGTGGAATACGTATGTGGCAATGTTTGCTGAACTAGGGTAGGGAAAATGTTATTTTATTAAGTTAAATCATTAGACAATGGTTAGGTGATCATTGGATATTGATAGTCAATGGCAACAATTATATTCTGCCTGAATATAATGTGTAGTTCCAATTGTTATTAATTAGATTCTCTTTTTGAAAGTTAAAGGCATTTTTGGTACAAAATGGATTTGAAAAATGGGTACGTTGTCGATTTTATGTGCTTTGTGTTGTGCTGTTAATTGGTGGAATTGATCCTTGTTATATTTATTTATCAAATTATGATAATAGTTTTGATATATTGAAATAGATAATTAATTATTAGGTGTATATTATATGATTTGATATCAAATTTCAGGATATTTGGAGAGATTAAAATTTATTTTTTGGCTTGAAATTTAGCATATATGATAATTTTGACATATAAATTATATCAAGATTTGAAGCTTGGTTAGAGATATGAGTGAGTTTTAGGGTCTATGATAGATATATAATAATTTGAATGTCTACAAAGCCACTTACATATGAATATCGCATAATTGATAGATTGGCAACGTTTCAAAACATTGCTGAAAGTAAACAAAAAATCTTGAAGATTCCTGGCACGAGGTTCGCTATTTAAGGTATACTAAGACCTTTTATACTTGTTAATTGATGTATTCCAAATTAAAGATTAAAAATGAAATAGACAAAGGGTAAGGACAAAAGATGGGTATCTTGTATCAATGGTGTGACCGACATTTGTACGAGTACCAATATTATAAAAGGGAAAGTTACTAGTATAGAATGTGGATTGTAATTTGAGAATGCCAAAGCATAAGGACATTAGCTGATATATTATTGACTTGAAATCCTTTTGTGATTTTGTTTTCTTTATTACATCCGTATAATTGTGGTAATTGAGTTGGTTATGTATTATGTTGATATTTGACTTATTGAGGTGCATCATCATCCCCTCTATTGAAATAATATTGTGTACATGCATTGACATGAGATTGAGTATAAGTTGGGCACGTGGAGATCGTCCATGCTGGGGACGGTGAAATTTAAATATTCTACTTTGGGCACATGGAGATAGTCCATGGAAAATATTTGATTTATGAAAGTGCGTTGAGATCGTTAGCACAGACCGTGAAGATCGTTCGTGTCTATATATGGACCTCGCAAGTTCCCGATGGGGTTATGAACACTCGATGTAATTATGAGGAGTATCATGTTATATGGTTGAGAGAGGGCTGAGAATTTCTGAACATATCATTTCATGACATTTATTGCATTGCATTTCATCACATCATTCAATTTTTCTTATTATTTGTTTTATTTGGTGGCTGGAAAGTACTTGATATATGATTGCCCCTATTGATGAAACTCGACTATTAAGGTAAATATAAACTTGTTACAATTAAAGAAATTGTTTTTTCATATAAAAACTCCCGTCACAATTCTTCATTGTCGATCAATGACATATACTGAGTACACGTGGTTTCGTACTCATACTACACTTGTTGCACTTTTTGTGGTGCAGATTCAATTATGAGTATGAGCAAATCTCTTTGAACAAATTGAGTGCGAGCTTGGAGTGTCTTGGAGTTGTGGTGAGCTGCTTGACTGTTCCGTGGCCCACACCTCCCTCTATCTTTTGCTTATTCTGGTTTTTTAGTATTCAAAAAGGATATCCCTTATGTTAGATGTGTCATTTTAGTTTCAGAATTGCATCGTATTTTAGAAGCTCTTGTATTTATGATACCAATTCTTGGGATGGTATTTTTAGCTTTCCGCAATTAGTACTTATATAGAGCTTTATGTTGGAGATTTTCACTGAGTGTTTATTTTTTTCTTACTATTTAGTTAAAGTTGGTAAAATATTATGGGTTGGGTTACCTATTGGTTGGGGACATAGATAACATCACGACTTCTGAATTTGGGTCGTGACATTTTTGGTACCTCCAAAAATCATCTTTATTTTTTCAAAAGTTCGTATTTTTCCAATTAACTTCATTCAAAATTGAAAAATATCCAGATACACCATGGTTAACACTAGTAATATACGTCACATTATGTTGTTGAATAACATTTGTGGTGAACTCGTGTGTTTGGAAGTCCTAATGATTAAATAGACAATGATTTTACCTGCAATTTCAAAGAGAAAGAGAGAGAGAGGCGAAACCAAAAGCCTATGGGGTAAATACTGTAACTAGGATTAAAAATACATTGGATGGTTTGGTGTTTTGATGATCCATATATTATTGATGATAACTTCTGTATTCATTGAAAATTGTCGTCATTGCTACTGCTCCAATAGACATAGATGGTATTTGGAACCTTTTGTTTACATGAGAGGAGATAAGATCTATTTAAATCAAACAACGTAACATAAATGTTGCAAATTGCTAACAAATGTGATTTTAGACTATTTTTTACTATTCAATTATGTTAATTTATGAAAACTTTGAACATATTCTAATTGAGGTTATATTCAACTCTTATGACATTAAATTTTTCTATCATTAAAAGTGAAATCTAGAAATTTTATTTCCCCCCATTATTTATCATGTTCCATTTGCCTTTTGAATGATGACAAGGAAATGCAGCTATCAATCATATATTACATAGGAATTTGTGCCACGAAAAACAATAAAATGTTTCGGAGTTTGGTGAAATTAAAATTATACGACATTCATAGCTTTTATATAAAAAGTTAGAGCTTCATATAGGTAAGCATATTCTACACTTGAGTACAACAATATAAACTGACTATGTGTGGAAGTTCAGTAACAGGTTACCAATGCTGCAACCAACCAATATGTTCTTGGGTGATCATGTTGAATCGAGTTTGCATCATAACCCTGTTAAAATAAGGAGAAACGCGCAACAGGTACAAGCATGTTTGTGCAAAAGGCAAGTGTTCACAAGACTCCAAGGTTCTAGAGATTCAAAGTCTAGAATATAAACCGCGAACACCATCTAAAGGTTGATCCCTTATTGAAGTCCAGCAGAAAAGAAGAGTTTTTTTTTCTCGGCAGACACACCATCAACTATCTGCATGTAAAGAAAAAAAAAAGAAAATAAATGTGTTAGACACAGCGGTTAAAGTGTGAAGTTGTAAATACCGTGACGTAATATGACTACCTTACAAAACCAGGATATGGGTGATCATTTTCTTCGTATCCATTGTAATATGTATGTACTTTCCAATCTTTAATAGAAATATCAGTTCCACTCCCATCAAAATATCTTTCCCATTGGAAGAAAGCTCGATTGTTGTTCTAGACCCCATTTCTTCAACATCATTAATGAAGGTCAAGCTAAGAATATCTTGATACACCGTTTCAGGGTCCATCTTGAGTATCTGCTTGCAGCTACTGTACAAGGTGGGATCTACATCCAAAATATCCTCCAATGAAAATTTTTCCAGCCAATTGCAAGAAGAAAATACATGGTCAAACACAAATCCGATTTGCATTTTAATCATAAATGTGAAGCAATAATCTACCACAGAAGGTGAAATACTCGAGGTGCACTGGGTCCACCTTAGATTTTGCAAGAAAAATATATATTAATGACTAAAGTTACTGCTTTTTAAACACAAATTTGTGCATAAAGGCGAAAATTTTTTACCTGAATTTGGGAAAAACCTTCTCCAATCATTGGGACAAGCAACAAATAGAGATTTGTGAGGACTGAACATCAATCGACATACCAAAAGAACCACTCACTCAACACTCCGGGCCAAACATCTTTTTCATGTTTGAATTGTTGGGAATTTAAACACACAACACACACAAATAATCTAGAGAAAGAGAAACAGAACACAAACGGGACACACAAGAATTTAAGTGGTCGGTTTCCCTACTCCACGACTATAACAGGGGATTTTATTTCACTTGTGCTACTACGAATTACAAATACAAGGATCATATTTATAGGAAAATCAAATGGTTAACCTAGGTTTCAGTATGGGTCGGGCCGGCTCACAAGCCTCCACAAAGCCCAACAATCTCCCACTTGGAGGCTTGAAGAATTTCAACTGTCATCCATTAGAACACTTGTATGTCTAGTAATCTTTTTCAACTCTCTCCTGCTACAGCGGCCTTCTCATCAGTCAATGAAAGGCCCGTTGAAGCTCCCCGAAGCTTCAACACATCAGTCACGGCTGAAACTGCCTTGACTCGTCCTCGGTCCCTACCGGCTCCCACTTGAGACACGACTGCCGATCCTAGAACTCCTGAGAACAAACACTCTCCATACTCAGCAAGAAATTTTCTGGAGACGTTATCAACAGCTGGAATACTGGTTCTCTGACCCACTGTCTTCTAGGAGCCTTGGGCTGAAGCACGGCCGGTGCTCCCACTGCCACAAACGCCTCTGACTGGTCTTCCTGAACCTTCCTTGCTCGTTCATCCTGAATCTGACCGTGGCTCTGGGTTTCTTTCTTGCAACGACAACCTTCTTCTCCACGAGATTCTGTGAACCAGACTTTGTTTTTCTTCTGAACTGGGACGGTCACTCCTTCAGACGGTAATCCGACATATACAACGATCCTCTTTTTGTTCACGAGCCATGACAAGATTGCCCCTCACGACCTTCCACTGCCCATTTCCGAACTTCACATGATGTCCCTGTTCATCCAACTGCCTAACAGAAATCAAACTTTCGTCAAGCTTGGAACAACTCTGACATCCTTCAAGGTCCAGAAACCGACTGGGTCTTCAGCACCATGTAACATGCCCGAACATCAAGAGCTCTATCGTCTGCAAGCCTTACCTTTCCAAAGTCTCCAATAACCAGATTCTGCAATGCTTCACTGCTGTGGGTAGCGTGAAAAGAAGCACCAGAATCCATGACCCAGGAATCCACATTGCTCTCCGCGCAAAGATAAACAAATCCTCGTTGGCGCTGTCTTCTGCAATGTTGAGTGTTTGTTTTCTGGCATTGATTCCTGAAATGCCCCACCTCCTTGCAGTTCAAATGTTACACCTGAGCCATCCCGAGCCTTCGAATGACTCCTTCTTCGGTTCCTGCTCCCACTACCTCTGTTATTTCCTCTGTCTCTGACGACGTTTAGCATATCACCTGATGATTCTCCAGAACTCCTTCTTCTGACATCCTCGCCAAGAACGAGATCACGAATCTTCTCAAGGTGAATCCATTAGGTCCCACTGAACTGGCAACTGCTGTAACGTTCCGGACCAACTGTCAGGCAATGATGATAACAGTAGTAAGCTTGAACTTCATCATCGAACTTAATGCCAACTGACAAAAGTCTGGCTAAGATCGAATTCAATGAGTTGATGTGCTCGGAACTGAACTGCCTTCCTTCATCTTTGTGTTCACCAACACTCTAATCAGAAAAATTTTGTTTGCTGCAGATGGCTTCTCGTACATGTTAGACAAGGCTTCCAAGATGCCTTTCGCTGTCTTCTCCTTAAGAATGTTGAACGCAACATTCTTGGTCAACGAGAGTCGGATAACTGACATAGCTTTCGATCCAAAACTGCCCACTCTCGCATCAGAAAATTTCCTTGCTTGTCACCCAACACTACGTCAAATCTTTCTGAACCAGCAAATCTTCAATCTGCATCTTCACCAACTGAAATCTGTACCATCGAACTTCTCAATTCGGAACTTCCCATCTTCTGCCATCTCAAAGGACTAAATGAGATACTCGGTACAACTAATTTCAGATCTTGGTAATTTCGCAGAAATATTGCCACACCAAAAAAACCGCACCTTCGGCAATTCCCTAACGGCGTCTACAGACAGCGGGCGGCGATTTGGATGATGCTCACGATCTGGACGCTCGCGGCTGGATCTGAGGCTCCTCGACGCGCGCGGCACACTCCTTCCTGCCACACAGTTATTCACACAAGAACCCTAGGTGACAAGTTCTCACAGTTTGTGTTACAATGTTGTTGAAACCTCGCTTTGATACCAATTGTTGGGAATTTAAACACACAACACACACAAATAATCTAGAGAAAAGAGAAACAGAACACAAACGGGACACACAAGAATTTAACGTGGTTCGGTTTCCCTACTCCACGACTATAACAGGAGGATTTTATTTCACTTGTGCTACTACAGAATTACAAATACAAGGATCATATTTATAGGAAAATCAAATGGTTAACCTAGGGTTTCAGTAATGGGTCGGGCCGGCTCACAAGCCTCCACAAAGCCCAACATGAATTGCATTAACAGATTGCCTCGCAGCAATGCATGATCTTCATCTACAATATAATGAAAAGATTCATCCAACAACATGGACCTATCGATAATCATCTCAAATATCTCCACGTTGTATCCATCTTTAATTCTTCAAGCATCACATATAAAATGTCTCTGTAATTTGAAATTTCTTACCTCCTTGTGCTCAATAATCCATCGATATCTTTTAAAACTCTTTGCAAACATCTCGATTAGATATCACAATGAAAATTTTTCTTTACTCAACTTCTGCCAAAAGACCACGGAGTTGTTAAACAACTTAGAAATGTTGTTTTACACTCACCAAGCACATTTACCCAGCAAAATCACACACAGTGCTCATCAGTGATAACCCCACAAACTCAATTGGTTCCATACTCAATTCTAACTCACGGGATAAATCAGCAACGACAACCTCACGAACAAACAGAAAACATCATTCATTTCTAACAATTCGTAAGCAACATTCTTCAACATCTTGCAATTCCAACGGCCTCTACTATTTACCTTATACTACTCCGATAAAAGCTATACAAGAGATCCTCAAGCCCAAAAACGCTTCTCAGTAACTTACAGCACACTGATATCAATTGAGCACATTCACTTTATCTCATCATATGCATATCAGTACTCATCAACGAATTAATCAATCTACGAATGGATTCATCAGCAATATATTTCTTAGCATTGTCTGGAGACTTGTATATCTTCACCAAGTCCGCAAGAGCCAACGAGGAAATAAATAAATGTATATCATTACATGATTTAACAGTTAACTGTCTCACTATATTTCCCAATCCTCCAAAATCAGAATCACTGCAGACATGATCACTTTTCAAAATCTCAGAGATTTTTAAAATTATCTCATTTGTGATTTTCCATGCCTGTAGATCAAACGTGATTGACATTTACCAACTAAATTTAACGGTCTTTTTTTTTCTTTTTGCAAGTTATTTTTGGGGTAATTAAATTTAATGATGAGCTTATCTTAGTGAGAGAAACATTTATTAGTATTAAAGTGATTAACTAGTTTGTTGAAAAAGAATACAAATTCATAAAGTGATGTGTAATTTGTCATCAACGTGGTCGAATTAATATATTTATTAATGGTATACATTATTAAATTTTGTTATTTGTATTTGATATAAAAATTGTCCGTCATAATTGTTAGAGCTATTGTTCAAGTGAATCAATTACTTCATAAATAGTAAACACATTGAGCAAGTTATTTTATTTATGTAGTCAAACGTATATATTTATATGTTAAAAAATATATTTGATTATGAACTTTTAATTGTGTATTGAAGACTAATAGGAATAACAATAATATATAATCTACTCAAAGAAAAACTATAGTATATTGCAATGATTAGTTATTTTTATTCATTAAGAATGATTATGCATTGTTTGTTCTTCATGTATCTCATCCCGCACTTGTTTTTCTACCCTTAAAAGAGTTATTGATCAGGGGTGTATCTAAATGGAGTCACTGAGTTCACGTAAACCTATGCTTTCTTCTTGAATAGTTTATATTAGTCTTATATATTCTTTAAAAGATACATAAAAATAGATGTCTCGAAGTGTATCAATAATCGACCTTATAGTTTTAAAAATTAAATGATTTCAATGATAAGAGTCAAAAAGTCATTCAGGTTAAATTTAGGTTATATCTTATATCCACATTCTTTTTTTTGGGAAATTCTGTGTAGTTAATTGAGAAAAAGGACAAATATAACGCCGAACTACCGTAAATGGTAAGAAAATACCATTAGTCATTCTTTTGGGACATTGATGTCTTTGTCGTCCATAAATTAGAACATATATGTCATTCACTCGAACGAAGGGGCAGGGGCACCATTCTACCCAAAGTATGACAGCAAGGGTACTAATGTCCCAAAAGTATGATGACAAGGCCACCAATGTCCCAAAAGTATGATGACAGGGGCATCAATGTCCCAAAAATAGGACGAAGGTTATTTGCATACTGTTCACAATAGTTCGGGGTATATCTGTCCTTTTTCCCTAGTTAATTTGATCAACCTTATAAGTGTAAGTAGTTCGTGATTAAATATCTAAAGGTAAATCAACAAGTATAACAGGATGAAAGCATCAAATAATGTGTTTAAGAATGAATTTATGATAGGTTTATTTTATTTAATTAAGGAAAGGATATTATAAGAAAGACAATATTAAACTTAAAATTCAAATAGTAACTGAATAATTCATTATCCAAAGAAATCTAAAGAACATAGGTGTTACTATTCAAATCATAGTTCGAGAATTATTGAATCGATAATGCAATATTTTTTCAGAATGGTAAAGTTAGTGAGAGCGTTGAACAAAAAAGTGTCAAAATTTTGAGTTGAGAGATCCAAAAGGACCTCTAGAACATGTCAAACATACAAAACAAATGCAAATACCACAATGCTGAAAGAATGAAATAAACTCAAAGTAGCAACTAGAAAAAGATTACAACTAAAATTTGAAACTATCTAAGGACACTTATGATGGTGCTCATGCAAAATTGCACATACGTCACGACTATACCAACATACCTACTATCTCTCTCTAGCAACATTGCTCGACAAAACTTATATTGGTGGGAAGAAATCATCTAGTTGGAAGGGAATCTTCGTCTGGCCTCCAGACGATGACGACAAGGGCACCAAAGTCTCAAACGTATGACGACAAGGGCACCAATGTCCCAAAAGTATGACGACAGGGGCACAAATGTCCCAAAAATAGGACGAAGGGTATTTGCATTCCGTTCACAATAGTTCGGGGTATATCTGTCCTTTTTCCCTAGTTAATTTGATCAACCTTATAAGTTGAAGTAGTTGGTGATTAAATATTTAAAGCTAAATCAACATGTATAAGAGGATCAAAACATCAAATAATGGTTTATGAATGAATTAAAGATGGGTTTATTTTATTTAATTAAGGAAAGGATATTATAAGAAAGACAATGTTAAACTTAAAATTCAAATAGTAAGTGAATAATTCATTATCGAAAGAAATCTAAAGAACATAGGTGTTACTATTCAAATCATAGTTCGAGAATTATTGAATCGATAATGCAGCATTTTTTAGAATGGCAAAGTTAGTGAGAGCGTTGAACAAAAAAGTGTCAAAATTTTGACTTGAGAGATCCA
This sequence comes from Solanum peruvianum, assembly GCA_027705065.1. Taxonomy (NCBI): domain Eukaryota; kingdom Viridiplantae; phylum Streptophyta; class Magnoliopsida; order Solanales; family Solanaceae; genus Solanum; species Solanum peruvianum. The sequence continues at coordinate 19,143 of JAKWJD010000311.1, read as the reverse complement.
AAAGGACCTCTAGAACATGTCAAACATACAAAACAAATGCAAATACCACAATGCTGAAAGAATGAAATAAAGTCAAGGTAGCAACTAGCAAAAGATTACAAGTAAAATTTGAAACAGTCTTAGGAGACATATGATGGTTCTCATGCACAATTGCACATACGTCACGACTATACAAACATACCTACTATCTCTCTCTAGCAACTCTGCTCGACAAAACTTATATTGGTGGGAAGAAATCATCTAGTTGGAAGGGAATCTTCGTCTGGCCTCCAGACGATGACGACAAGGCACCAAAGTCTCAAACGTATGACGACAAGGGCACCAATGTCCCAAAAGTATGACGACAGGGGCACAAATGTCCCAAAAATAGGACGAAGGGTATTTGCATTCCGTTCACAATAGTTCGGGGTATATCTGTCCTTTTTCCCTAGTTAATTTGATCACCTTATAAGTTGAAGTAGTTGGTGATTAAATATTTAAAGCTAAATCAACATGTATAAGAGGATCAAAACATCAAATAATGGTTTATGAATGAATTAAAGATGGGTTTATTTTATTTAATAAGGAAAGGATATTATAAGAAAGACAATGTTAAACTTAAAATTCAAATAGTAAGTGAATAATTCATTATCGAAAGAAATCTAAAGAACATAGGTGTTACTATTCAAATCATAGTTCGAGAATTATTGAATCGATAATGCAGCATTTTTTAGAATGGTAAAGTTAGTGAGAGCGTTGAACAAAAAGGTGTCAAAATTTTTACTTGAGAGATCCAAAAGGACCTCTAGAACATATCAAACATAAAAAACAATTGCAAATACCACAATACTGAAAGAATGAAATAAACTCAAAGTAGCAACTAGCAAAAGATTACAACTAAAATTTGAAACTATCTTAAGAGACTTGTGATGGTGCTCATGGAAAATTGCACATACGCCACGACTATACCAACATACCTACTATCTCTCTCTAGAAACTCTGCTCAAAAAAACTTATATTGGTGGGAAGAAATCATCTAGTTGGAAGGGAATCATCGTCTGGAGGCAACACGACCCAAAATCAATGTTTAGATGCATAATAGGAGGTTGTAGATAGGGAACAATTGAGTTGATCACCTACCACGTGTACTCACCCGTAGTGAGACTCATCCCTTAAATCACAAGGAAACGTTTTACAACGAAAAATAATTGTTTGAATAACCCTCTTTGCAATATCTTAGCCACATTAGATTTGAAATATATAAAAATAGTTAATATACATTTCTTTTAAAATAAAAAGTTTACGTCATAAAACTTATCTACCTTAAATTCGTTCATAATATCTCCAAAACATTAGTAAGATGCTTTGTTCCTCTTATACTTTCTGATTTAACTAGCTTTAGATCATTTATCAACTACTTGAGTTATGAGGTTGATCAGATTACTCTTCCATAATTCGTTAATTTTTTGGTAAACTGTATGACTCAAATGCTATAAGAGTGCTCAACATTCGTTCTATATGAGTTGGAGACATCAAACACTCTGCCTCTATGGTAATAGGAGTAACTATAATTAATAATAATTATGTGACTCATGTGCAATTACTTATTCATGTTTCCTCTACATATATTAGATGTACACCTCTTTATCAATAAGACTCATTATTCTATTATGGTATCAGAGCAAGGGTTAAACTCTTCCGAAACCAAAAACCTAAAACCCTTCCTCTTGCCGAACAAAAAAAATCGATACATTCTGATTTTTTTTCAATATGGCAGCCGATCCTCTTGCAACTCTCACCTCCAGCGTGAAATTGCTTCTTTGCAATCTTCACAATCTCATACCAGAAAAATTAACCAATCATAATTATCCGGTTTGGTCTATTAGAGTCAAGACGACGCTTTCCACCAATCTTCTTGTCGGTTGGGTCGACGGTACGGTGTTGTGTTGGCCATCAATGTCACCGTCACGGAGAAAGATGGTAAGGCCTCGATGGAACCGAATCCTGCTCATATGTCGTGGGCTCTTGTTGATGTTCAAGTTCATGCCTGCCTTCACGCCGTGATAAGCCCGCAAATTCCGAAGTATGCTCGTGGTTTTACTACCTCTGGGCTCTTTTGAATGCTCTTTCTACCCGCTTCAACTCCTTATCAACGGCCCATGTTTTCCATTTGCGTGACCGTCTTAAAACACTTCACAAGGGCACTCGCACCATGGTCTATTATCTAGACGAAGCAACCTCAATTAATTTTGATCTTGAGGCCCTCAATGAACATGTGCCCGAACGAGATGTCATCTATGTTGTTGTTCGAGGCTTGCTTGCCAAATTTTCTTCTTTAAAACAACACATCCTCTATCACGATGTCCCACTCACACTCAATCAAATATCGGGCTGGTTGAATGCAGAAGAATTAAATCTTGCCATGGAATCCAAATTGGCCCTCACTTACTCGACAGCTCAGGCAACCCACACCGCACGCTACGCGGCCGGGCAGCCTAGTGGAGGACGGCAAGGCAGCCGCCGTGGGCACTGTGGCGGAGGCAGAGGACGAAATTAGTCACTCGGTCAAGGCAGCACTCCTGGCCACGGCAGACCGGACCAGGATAGTAGACGCGGGGGAGGCAGGTTTTCATCAAGTCGTGACATGCCTGTGTGTCAAATATGTGACAAGCGCGGACACGCGGCTCGTGTGTGTTGGTACCGCTACGATGAGCAGTCTGATTCCGCACCATCCGAAGGAACTCGTGCATTGCATGCATCTACAAGCAACTCGTCCAGTTATTGGTATCTGGATACTGGTGCAAATTCTCACGTGGCGCCTGATTACTCTCAGCTCAACATTCTGACATCCTATTCGTGCACTGACACGATCACGGTAAGTAACGGCCAATCTTTACTCATCTCCAATAGAGGTTCCTGCTACATTTACACCCCCCACAGGTACTTTCTCGTTGTCCACATTACATCACGTCCCATCCCTAACATCCCACCTTTTGTCTGTCTATATGTTTACCAAAGAAAATAACTGCACTCTTATTTTTAATGCCCATAATTTGAAGAGGGTGGAAAATTTAACCAAATAGATCTGGTACAAGGGCCGCTGTCAGCAAGGTTTTTACACTCTTCCTTCCAAGATATATGCGTCAATATCGTCATCTTCAATTTCTCATCAAGCCATTCGTTCCTCTACCTGGCACCGCAGACTTGATCATCCATGTGCTAATGTTACTAAGTCCATTATGTCTGTCTTAGATTTTTTGTTTTCCACTAAGGATCATTGTGAGTCGTGCTATGTAGCCAAATAGAGTCGTTTACCATTTATCTTTTTGACACTAAGACCACAACACCATTTGAATTAATACATTCTGATGTGTGGGGCCCAACCTCCATCTCCTCCTTTAATGGTTTTCACTACTATATCTGTTTTGTTGATTATTACAGTAAATTTACATGGATTTATATCTTAAAACGCAAATCTGAAGCATATTCGATTTTTGTAAATTTTGAATGCATGGTCAAAACCCAATTTAGTTCCAACATTAAAATCTTCTTAGTGACAATGGCAAAGAATATTTAAACAATGCTTTGTCTTTTTCTACAATCTCTTGGTTTTATTCATCACACATCTTCCCCTATACTCCTGAACAAAATGGTGTCACCGAACCTGAACGCAAGCACCGAACCTCATGAGACTGTCGTCCCTCCTTAATGAGTCTATCTCCTTCATTCTAGGTCGAGGCGTTGGCACTACCAACAATCTCACCAACCGCATGCCCACACCCTCTCTCTCTCTCTCTCACACACATATACTTATGAATGTCTCTTCAAACACCATCCTGATTACACTCACCTTCGACCTTTTGGTTGTCTTGTCTACCCTTGGCTACGACTTCACACTCAACACGAACTTCAACCCCGGTCTACACCATGCATATTTCTAGGATACCACCCAACCAAAAAGGATGCAAATGTTTTGACCCCGTCTGTCAAAAAACATATGTCTCTAATCATTATCGTTTTATCGATGATGAATTTCCCTATCCCCGATTGAATTTCTTATATGCCAAGTCCAACCCACTTGGTATTATTCCGATATTTCCACCGAGCTCACATGTCCTTGTACCGGCACCCATCAACTCATCCATTCCACAAAAAACGAATAACCCCGAATCCCCTATCCAAGTTGGACCACCCAACCGACAAAATCTACCCATCCCAGAAACCCCACCAAGCTTCGACCCACCTCACCAACACCTTCCAACAGCCATAGCAGCACCCCCACAACCTCCACCCCCACCACAATTACATCATATGCAAACCCGTTCGAAATCCGGCATTTTGAAGCCCAAAGCCTACACCACTACTTTGCCTGCTATCTCTCCATCTATACTTATTACCTACAAACAAGCCTCTAGTATTCCCCTTTGGTGTCAGTCTATGGATGACGAATACAGGTCTATTATTAATCAGCGTACTTGGGAATCGGTTCCACCACCCCGACATCGAAAACCAATTGATTTCAAGTGGGTGTACCGCATCAAACGTAATGCAGATGGACACATATCTCGTTACAAAGCTCGCCTAGTTGCAAAGGGTTATCATCAAGAGTATGGCATTGACTATAAGGAGACTTTCAGCCCAGTCGTCAAGCAGCAGACTATCCCTCTATTATTGTCTCTAGCCCTCTATAATTCCTCTCCCCTACACCATCTAGATGTTAGCAATGCCTTTCTGCAACCACTCTGTTGTAGGACGTTTATATGGATCAACCACTCGGCTACGTTGATTCTTGCCATCCACACCTTGTCTGCAAGCTCAAAAAGTCCCTCTATAGTCTTTAACAGGTCCCCCGGTCTTGGTCTAATGGTTTTCCTCTTTTCTGCAGGATATGGGCCTCCGTACGTGCACTCATGACACGATTTTATTCACTCTACGACATCCTCGTGTCTTGGTTATAATCCTTCTCTATGTTGATAATTTTGTGATTACCGGCAGTTCATCTGATCTTATCTCCGTTATCACGAAGGTCATGCATCAAAATTTTCAACAGAAAGATCTTGGCCCTCTCCATTACTTCCTTGGCATTGAGGTACTGCGTACCTCTTCTTGTCTCCTACTTCATCAGTCAAAATACACTTAGGAGCTTCTCACCCGGGCAACGATGGCTGAATCAAAAATTGCACCTACTCTCATGGTTGTCCGACCGCCGACCAACTCAAACAACCGTCTATTTGACAATCCGGCCCTCTATCGAAGAATTATGGGAGGACTTCATTATATGGCTGTTACTCCTCCAGAAATTCAATATGCTGTTAATCGTGTCTCTCAATCAATGCATGCTCCAACATAATAGAATTTCCAGGCATTGAAACAGATTCACCGTCATCTAAAGGGTAGCTCACGTCGTGGGATTCTGTTCCAAAAAAGAGATCTGGAGCTATCCATCTGCTCAAACTCAGACTGGGCTAATGACATGAATGATCGTCGCTCAACTACTGGGTATCTACTTTTTCTTGGACCAAAATTAATCTCTTGGTGCACCAAAAAGCAGACGCGAGTGTCTCGCTCTTGGCTTTCCAATGGTCATTGCTATAGACAACAAAGACTTCTTTGTAAACAAATCTGGAGAGATAAGTTCAATTAAAAGCATCAAAGCCACAACTAACACCGTTGTCTCCTTAGGATTATATCCAATGGACTCTGGAAAAAAAACCTAATTAGTTCTCCTGTCCATGGAAAAACTCTCTACAATGGACACCTTCTAAGTTGTAGTATTCACCATCCACCTCTCTCAATACATATAACACAAACCCAAACATATCGACATTTCTTTTCAAATCTAGCTTACGAGATTATATTATATATGCAATTATTGTTGGATTAACTTAGCATATAAATGTGAAAAAATCAAAGGAAAGGTATGGTAATTTCAACCAATTATTATATTATAATATTATAATCTTCGCATTATTCTTCAAATGTGATGATATATTAGTAGTTTATATAGTTAATTCCTAAATCACACTATTCTAAATTGTTTTTTTTTTGAAATGGAACAACTAATATCATTATATAATTATCTATTAAATATTATAAAGAAGAAGAGTAATAAATCAAATGAAGTAAATCATAACGGTTTAGTAAAATAACATAAAAATATACTCCACCTCATCAAACTCTCTGCTCATAACTTACTTTTATTTTTATATTTTTCTTATTTTATTTTAAAATATTTAAATATATTTTTAGAATGTTTTTCCTACTTTCATATAGATCATAGAAAAGAAATAAAAAAATTATATAAAAAAGTTTTGCCTCAAGTAAAAAATACTTTTCTAAAAACGCACAACATGTGTTATTTCTTGTTTTTTAGTAACTAACATGTCCTCGACTAAATCACTTGTCCTTGACTACTTTTTTTTTCTTTGTACTCTCATCTAGGTCATTATGTGTACATTATTTCTTGTTTTTAACAAATCACATGTTCTCGACTAATCCACTTGTCTTTGACTACTTTTTTTCTTTGTACTCTCTTCTAGGTCTTTCAATTTCTCCATTCTCATTCATCCAGGTCCCAGTGATCTTCACTCTGTTGGAACTCTGACCCCCAAATTTGTCTTTGGTACAAGTATATTCTATATGTTACTTTGCATATTACAATAGTTACATCTTGCAAAACAAATAAAATAGTAACACAAGATATTATCACAAAAACCCCAAATCATAGAGGGTAAAAACTAGGACCTACACCTATGTAGGATTTAACTTTATTTCATTAAACTCTGAGCCTCAACGAAAGATTACAAACATATGTAACCTAAGGAATTATGAACTCTAATTCCTACCTAAGAAATAATAACTTGTAAATCCTAGTTACCAAAGAAACAACCCCCCATGTATAAGTCTTCTACCATCCGTAATGTTTCTCAAACTTGTTATAAGAATCCTACACATATACTTGATTGTAATAAAAATTCTTAATTACAATCTTACAAATTTTTTCTCACAAACTCGCGGCACTACCTAATTAATCTCAAAACTCTCTCACAACTCTTGATCATGTTTTAATCTTCTCTCTATGTAAGTGCACAAATTTCTTCAATGAACTATTGCAATATTTATATACTTTGAAACTATCCTACGTATCGTTAAACACAACTTAGCCTTCGCCGCTTTTAAAAAACTACTTTAACCCGAACTTGACTCGAACTCCTTCTCACGTTAGAGCTCCTCCTTGCATTCTGATTTGAAAGGAAAAACTTCCACACAGTTTACCATAACTGAATAAGAAAGTTTTATTATTGACTAACTCCCGCTTCTACTTGGTTTCGACTTTCTCTTCTACTTAAAATTTGAAGTTCACGTGACAAGTTTTTGCTTGTCTACTTCTTTCAGGCTTTTGTCTCCTTTACTTCTGCTTCCTAGTTTGTCTAGTTTACCGATTTGATTAAGAAAATTATCTTGTGTGTAATCCTTTACAAACGAAAACTTTATATACTGGTTGGTTGTCGAAAAAGAAATACTTCCACAACTTTATAACTTCTTATTCGCGAGGTTTACATTCTCCTTATCCCGGTCGGATTCTCTCTGAAAAGTAGATGTTGGCGCAACCAATTCCTTTCATATGTTTCTCTATTTTAAATTATCAAAAATTTTCTCGTTCTAACACATTCAAAATCAGAGGGGGCGAGGAAGTATTCGGAAAGGAGCAAATCTTTATAGGAGGTGTGTAACTTTAATTATCACACTAACTTTCGGAGCTTTTTCCCCAATATTGCTGCAATTTTCTAGCATATATATGTTGGTTTATTGTTTTGATTTTTCATTAATTTTTTTCTTTTACCCTTTTCGGTGTTTAAAACTTTGATTAAGATTTATATATAGAGATGTGGATTATTTTCATAGTTTTTGATCTTTGATTGGGTTTGTGAATAGTAGTGATCAAAGGGGTAAAAATAAGATAGTTGATTTTTTTCGTTTTTTTTAAACTCGTTCTCGATTTCTGATGTTGAAGTTGAATAAATTAAATTCTAAAATCAATCATTTTTTTGTTTTTATTCTTTAGTTTATGTGTGAATATATGCAAATCAATCCGCTACAACTAAAATCAAATGAGGGGGTTGCACTAAAAAGATGATATAGCTAAAACGTTAATTTTATTACTTTATTGTTATATCATGTTAAGAAAATTGTAAATCTTGTACCGGTAGTCTTTTTGTTAGGTGGATATATCAGTTCATTTTGTCATTTCATTCATAAAAATTTGAAGAGCTTGATTTCTTAATGGTCAAATAAGAATAGTATAAGGAGACTATTACAGAGTTCGATTTATTTAAGCTTTCTATTAAAGTGGCGTCAATATATGTTATAGTGATGATACCTGTTGATTCCAAATTTTGACCCTCCACGATTTGATTAAATTATAAGCTTCTTAAATATTGAACAATTGGAAATAATAGTTTTTGAAAATCAAAAATACCCTCAAGATTATCTTCCAAACAACTTTTGCCATGTTTTCATATGGATTATATATCTTTATACATAAAATATATAGATTTGTATAATTTATCTTTAACACTAGATATCCAAAACAGACCATGAACCAGATTTTCAGAAAAACCTACAAGTGCAACCAACGGGTCCATGACGGATCGTAGACTGACCCACGGTCCGTCCTGCACATCCATCAATGGGGTCAGAAACCCCCAAGATATAAGCATAGGAGAATTTAATTAAGTCATGATCAACGGACGGACCTACAGTCTGTAAGTCAGACTACACTCCGTAGTCAATGTGTCACGACCCAAATCGTGTTGTGAGTGGCACCCACACTTTCCCTCCTATGTGAGCGAACCAACCAATACAAAACCCAACATTTCAACCATAATAACAGAATATAACGCTGAAGACTTAAAACTCATTAACAAAATCAATTAATAACTTCTAAAAACTAAAACACTTATTATTATTCCCAAAATCTTGAAGTCATCATCACAAGAACATCTATACTCAAATTACTAAATCTAAGAGTGTCTAGAAAGCTAGAATATAAAAAGCTAGTCCATGCCGGAACTTCAAGGCATCAAGACATGAAGAAGAAGATCCAGTCCAAGTTAGAAGCATTAGCTCACCCTGAAATCTGGTGTAATGAAGACTTGCTAGAGTTGCGGTTTAGTCGAAGACGACGGTACGTTTGCTGCACTCCACAATTAACAAAGAAAAACATACAAGTAGGGGTCAGTACAAAACACAAGTACTGAGTAGGTATCATCGGCCAACTCAAATAGAAAACTATATATATCAGATAATATCATAAAATCAACTACAATACTCAAAAGGTAGCAACAAAAAGTACTATAATCATTAATAAGTACGCCAAGTACATCTATGAGGACTCAAGCCTCCATACCATACTCATTTGGGAAATAGGTTCATTAAATTGAGTATATTAACATATTTCTAGATTCATTCTCTTTACTATCCTGGTGTCGGAACGTGACACTCCGATCCTCATCATACTATCCGGGTGTCGGAACGTGACACTCCGATCCTCATCATACTATCCTGGTGTCGGAACGTGACACCCGATCCATATACTATCCTTGTGTCGGAACGTGACACTCCGATCCTCATACTATCCTGATGTCCGAACGTGACACTCCGATCAATATTCTATCCTGGTGCCGGAATGTGACACCCGATCCATATACTATCCTGGTGTCGGAACGTGACATTGCGATCCATATTCTATCCTGGTGCCAGAACGTGACACTCCGATCCATATTCTATCCTGGTGCCGGAACGTGACACTCCGATCCATATTCTATCCTGGTGCCGGAACGTGACACCCGATCCTCTAACCTCATTCTTTTAGTTCATCAAGCCTTCTGTTATACTAAGGCATCATCATTAACAAAGAGGTTTTCAAGATTTAGGATTCAATAGCTTCATCATGCTTATTTCATCACAGTTATATAATCATATCATGCAAGCACACAATTAAGCATATAGAAGGGTTTACAATACTAGCCAACACATATCATTCGCTATTAAGAGTTTACTATGAAATAGCATAAACCATAACCTACCTCCACTGAAGAATTCGTGATCAAGAAATCTACTTTTCCAAAGCTTTGCTTTCCTCGCGTTCTTCCCCTCTCTCTCGATCGATCGTTCCTCTCTCTCTCTTTGTTCTTTCTATTTTTCTTATTCAAACCCTTTTTCTTTTACCCTAATTAGCATATTATTAAGTATAAAAGATGATAAAATAACCCACTAATTAATTCAAGGTTATCTCTTTTAACCCCCAAGAAATTGACTTATTAATATTAACCCACTTACTTTATAATTATAAGCATGAATAGTCCAAAACACCCCTTAAAACATTTAACATAAATCCGACCTAGCCAGGGTAACGCAGCCTGTGACGGCCCGTCGTGCCTGCGACGGTCTGTCCTGCTGCTTCCGTCACAGAGTTCAGAGACTAAATTTTACCAATGGTCTGTGACGGTCCGTCGTGCCCACGACGGTCCGCCCTGGCATGTCGTCGCGAAGTTCAGAGAGTTGATCTCTGTACCCAAATTTCAGAATTCTAAGTATTTTGGAACGAGACCCCCTCGGCAGTCCGTCGTGGCCACGATGGACCGTCGTGGGATCCGTCGACTCTGCCAGTTTTTCCAGAAATAAAATCTACTGCTCAAAACGACTAAACAGGTCATTACAATAGATACCAATTTACCCATCGTTCGTCCTCGAACGATCACAAGAAGAAAAACAAGGGCGAGAAGGAGTACCTGAATCTGTAAACAGGTGTGGGTATCTTTCTTGCATATCAGCCTCCTTCTCCCAAGTGGATTCCTTAACTGCATGATTCTTCCATTGAACTTTGATGGGTACAATCTCCCTTGACCTCAGCTTGCGGACTTCTCTATCTAAAATAGCAACAGGATTCTCCTCATAAGACAAATTCTCATCAAGCTGAACTGAATCCCAACGGATGATGTAGTTTCCATCCCCATGGTATCTTTTCAACATAGACACATGAAATACCGGATGCACTCCTGACAGTCCTGGGGTCAAGGCTAATTCATAAGATACCTCCCCGACGTGCTTTAGAACTTCAAATGGACCAATATACCTTGGTCTTAGCTTACCTTGCTTACCAAACCGCATCACCCCTTTCATGGGCGAAATCTTCAGCAAAACTTGCTCACCCTCCATAAACTCCAAGTCTCTAACCTTACGATCTGCATATTCTTTCTTCCTACTTTGAGCCGCTAAAAGCTTTTCTGGAATGCATTTCACTTTATCTAACGATTCCCTCAGAAGGTCAGTACCCCAAGGTCTAACCTCAAATGCATCAAACCAACCAATGGAGATCTACATCTCCTCCCATACAGTGCCTCAAATGGGGCCATATCAATACTTGAGTTATAGTTATTGTTGTAGGAGAACTCTGCTAAGGGTAAGAAGCTATCCCAATGACCACCAAATTCTATCACACATGCACGAAGCATATCCTCCAACACTTGAATCGTTCGCTCAGACTGACCATCGGTCTGAGGATGGAACGCAGTACTAAGGTCCAACCTCGTACCCAATTCCGCATGCAATGTTTTCCAAAACTTAGAAGTAAACTGCGTACCTCTATCTGATATGATGGAGAGTGGAACCCCATGCAATCGAACAACTTCCGAGATGTAAAGTTTGGCTAACTTCTCTGCATTGTAAGTCACCTTGACCGGAATGAAGTGAGCAGACTTAGTTAGCCTATCAACAATTACCAAAATGGAGTCATACTTACCCATTGTCTTGGGAAGACCAACCACAAAGTCCATTGCAATTCTCTCCCACTTCCATTCAGGAATGGGTATTCTTTGAAGTGTTCCTCCAGGCCTCTGGTGTTCATACTTTACTTGCTGACAATTTAGGCATTTGGCAACAAACTCCACAATGTCACGCTTCATTCTACTCCACCAAAAATGTTGCTTTAAGTCACGATACATCTTGGTTGCACCAGGGTGTATAGAATAACTTGAACTATGAGCCTCTGTAAGAATAGTGTGGATCAAATCATCGACGCGGGGTACACATGCCCTTCCCTTAATTCTCAAAACACCTTCCTCATCGATTTTTGCTTCTTTAGCCTCTCCTCGCAACACCTTATCTCGGATCCAGATCAGTTTCTCATCAGTAAACTGTCTTCCCTTAATCTTGTCAAGAAAGGAAGATCTTGCCTCCACACAGGCCTAAAATCCTCCCTTATCATTTACTTCTAACCTCATAAAGTCATTAACCAGAGTCTGATCCTCTCTAGCCAATGGGCGTCTAGAAACTTGCAAGTGAGCTAGACTTCCCATGCTTCCTGCCTTTCTACTTAAAACATCTGCCACAACATTAGCTTTTCCTGGATGATACAAGATAGTGATAGCGTAGTCCTTCCTTAGTTCCATCCATCTCCTCTGTCTGAAGTTCAAATCCTTCTGAGTAAAGACATACTGTAGGCTACGATGGTACGTATAGACTTCACACTTAACACCATATAGATAGTGCCTCCATTGCTTTAATGCAAACACTACCGCGGCCAACTCCAAATCATGGGTCGGATAGTTACGTTCATGCACTTTTAATTGCCTCAAAGCATAAGCAATTACATTCTTCTCTTGCATTAGCACTGCACCCAAACCTGAATAAGATGCATCACAATAGATAATGAAATTCTTATCTTCCACTGGCAAGGTAAGAATTTGCGCAGTAGTCAACAAAGTCTTGAGCTTCTGAAAGCTTTCTTCGCACTCGTCCGACCATACAAATGGAACACTTTGCTTAGTCAAATTTGTTAGTTGGGAAGCAACGGAAGAAAGCCCTTGAAGAATCGACGGTAGTAGCTAGCTAAAACAACAAAGCTACTTACGTCTGTAACATTAGTAGGACATTGAATCTATCCAAAACTCACACTTGGAGAATTTGGCATAAAGCTTTTTCTCCCTCAACATTTCCAATACAATTCTCAAGTGCTCCTCATGTTCTTTCTGACTCTTTGAGTATACCAGTATATCATCAATGAATACAATGACAAAGAGATCCAGATATGGCTTAAAAATCCCAGTCATCAAGCTCATGAAAGCGGCAGGGGCATTTGTAAGCCCAAAAGACATTACTAAGAACTCATAATGCCCATACCTGGTCCGAAAAGCAGTCTTGGGCACATCCGTTGCCCGTATTTTCAATTGATGACAACCAGATCTCAAGTCAATTTTTGAGAAGGTACAAACACCTTGTTCAGTTGTCTGTAGTCTATGCACATCCGAAAACTCCCATCCTTCTTCTTCACAAACAAAACAGGAACCCAAGGAGATGTACTTGGTCTAAAGAAGCCTTTTCCTAATAGTTCTTCAAGTTGAGCCTTTAACTCTCTTAACTCAGCGGGAGCCATTCTATAAGGGGGTTTAGAAATGGGACGAGTAACCGTTCAAGATCAATGCAAAAGTCAATATCCTATCCGGTGGCATACCAGGAAGATCTGCAGGTAACACATCCAGAAACTCACGGACTATCGAGACCGACTCAATTGAAGGTTCTTGGGTAGTGTCATCCCTGAGATGTGCCAAGAAAGCTAAACACCCTTTACTAACCATTCTCTTAGCGCGAAGAAAGGAGATGATACGAACCGGAGTGGAAGTGTAGTTGCCCTCCCACACTAACGGATCTGTCCCAGGCTTGGCTAACGTCACAGTTTTAGCATTACAATCCGAGATTGCAAAATTTGGAGAAAGCCAAGTCATACCCATAATTACATCGAAGTCAACCATTTCTAGGATAACCAAGTCTACATAAGTATTGCTCCCCACAAAAGTCACCAGAAAAGACCTATATACCATTTCAACTATCACAGACTCACCCACCGGAGTAGACACACGAATAGGCATGTCAAGCAATTCACAAGGTAAATTAAGACCAGTAGCAAATGAGGAAGATACATATGAAAATGTGGAGCCAGGATCAAATAATACAGAATCCATGAAATCACAAACCAAAAGATTACCTGTGATAACAGCATCAAAGGTCTCCCCTTCAGACCGTCCGGGGAAAGCGTAACAATGGGCCCTATCGCCTGTCTGTCCGTTGCCCCTACCATGTTGTTCTGTAGTGGCTCCAGTTTTCCCATCACCCCGGCCGTTTTGGTGACCACCATTACCTCGACCACCACGTCCTCCAGAATGACGGCCCCTTCCATGACCACCTCTACCTCTAACCATTGGAGGTCTGTAACTCTGTTTTGGACAATACCTCTTAATGTGTCCAGTCTCCCCACATCCATAACACTCTCTAGATTCAAGCATCTGCCTCTCTGAGAATGACGAAGTCTGGGGATAACCACCAAAATCAGAGAAATATTGACCGGTCTGCGGTGGACCCCCAACTACAGTCTGGCAGTGAAGACTGAATAGGTCAGGCTGGGTAACCTCCTGAACCCGCCTCTGGAGTAAGAACCATTAAACTCACCTCCCTTACGAAAACCTTTTTGATGTCGATGCCATGGTGAAGTCATCTGGCTTCACTCCCTCCACCTCTATCACGAAGTCTACCACTTCCTGAAAGGATTTTGCTGTAGCCGCTACCTGTAATGCTGAAATCCGCAACTCTTACCTCAACCCCTTCACAAAACGGCGAATCCTCTCTTGTGGACTGAAACAAAGCTGGGTGGCATACCTGGATAATGCACGAAATTTAGCCTCGTACGTCGTAACCGACATCCTACCTTGCTCTAGGCTCAAGAAATCATCTCTCCTCCTATCCCTCAAGGTCCGAGGGATATACTTCTCCATAAATAAGCTAGAGAATGACGCCCAAGTCATAGGTGGCGCCTGTGCGGGTTGACACTCAACATGTGACCGCCACCACATTTTGGTATTTCCCTGAAACTGATAGGTTACAAACTCAACACCAAATCGTTCCACTATGCCCTCTCTTACCACTTCCTCAGTCGGTGGAGGAGTCACCGCCCTAGTACCAGATGGGATAGGTGCTTTTCCTCTTCCTCTAGAGGACGTCCTCCCACGACCTCTTCCACGGCCTCTTGCCACTACTCCTCTTCGAGCTACAGCCGCAGGGGCTGGCTCAGACGCTTCTTGTCTCGCCGGTGTCGGTGTTGGCGTAGTCGTTGTTCTAGTTCTAACCCATCTCGAAATAGAGTGAAGATGGTCAGATACCAATTTGTATCACCTAGATACCAATTGGATCCAAGTATAGCACGAAAGAAAGAAAGAAAGATGGAATTTTCCTAAAGTCTTATAGCCTCTCAAAGAAAAGTAAAGGCGCCCCCTCCGTTCCTTAAGACTCTACTAGACTCGTTCTTGTGTGATGAGACCAACAACCTAATGCTTTAATACAAGTTTGTCACGACCCAAATCGTGTCGTGAGTGGCACCCACACTTGCCCTCTATGTGAGCGAACCACCAATACAAAACACCAACATTTCAACCATAATAACAGAATATAACGCGGAAGACTTAAAACTCATTAACAAAATCAATTAATAACTTCTATAAAACTAAAACACTTATTATTATTCCCAAAATCTGGAAGTCATCATCACAAGAACATCTATCCTCAAATTACTAAATCTAAGAGTGTCTAGAAAGCTAGAATAAATAAAAACCTTGTCCATGCCGGAACTTGAAGGCATTAAGACATGAAGAAGAAGATCCAGTCCAAGCTTGAAGCATTAGCTCACCCTGGAATACGGTGTAATGAAGACTGGCTAGAGTTGCGGTTGAGTCGAAGACGACGGTACGTTTGCTGCACTTCACAATTAACAAAGAAAAACATACAAGTAGGGGTCAGTACAAAACACAAGTACTGAGTAGCTATCATCGGCCAACTCAAAAAAGAAAACAGTATATATCAGATAATATCATAAAATCAACTACAATACTCAACAGGTAGCAACAACAAGTACTATAATCATTAATAAGTACGCCAAGTACACCCATGAGGACTCAAGCCTCCATACCATACTCATTTGGGAAATAGGTTAATTTAAATTAAGTATATTAACATATTTCAAGATTCATTCTCTTTACTATCCTGGTGTCGGAACGTGACACTCCGATCTTCATCATATTGTCCTGGTGTCGGAACGTGACACTCCGATCCTCATTATACTATCTTGATGTCGGAATGTGACACCCGATCCATATACTATCCTGGTATCGGAACGTGACACTCCGATCCTCATACTATCCTGGTGTCGGAATGTGACACTCCGATCCATATTCTATCCTGGTGCCGGAACGTGACACCCGATCCATATACTATCCTGGTGTCGGAACGTGACACTCCTATCCATATTCTATCCTGGTGCCGGAACGTGACACTCCTATCCATATTCTATCCAGGTGCCGGAACGTGACACTCCGATCCATATTCTATCCTGTTGCCGGAACGTGACACCCGATCCTCTAACCTCATTCTTTTAGTTCATCAAGCCTTCTTTTATACTAAGGCATCATCATTAACAAAGAGGTTTTCAAGATTTAGGATTCAATAGCTTCATCATGCTTATTTCATCATAATTATATAATCACATCATGCAAGCACACAATTAAACTTATAGAAGGGTTTACAATACTATCCAACACTATCATTCGCTATTAAGAGTTTACTATGAAATAGCATAAACCATAACCTTACCACTCCACCGAAGAATTCGTGATCAAGAAATCTACTCCAAGCTTTGCTTTCCTCGCGTTCTTCCCCTCTCTCTCGATCATTCGTTCCTCTCTCTCTCTTTGTTCTTTCTCTATTTTTCTTATTCAAACCCTTTTTCTTTTACCCTAATTAGCATATAATTAAGTATAAAAGATGATAAAATAACCCACTAATTAATTCAAGGTTATCTCTTTTAACCCCCAAGAAATTGACTTATTAATATTAACCCACTAACTTTATAAATATAAGCATTAATAGTCCAAAATGCCCCTTAAAACATTCAACAGAAATCCGACCCTGCCAGGGTAACGCAGCCTATGACGGCCCGTCCTGCTGCTTCCGTCACAGAGTTCAGAGACTAAATTTTACCAAGGGTCTGTGACGGTCCGTCGTGCCCACGACGGTCCGTCCTGCCATGTCGTCGCGAAGTTCAGAGAGTTGATCTCAGTACCCAAATTTAGAAATTCTAAGTATTTTGGAACTAGACCCCCTCGACGGTCCGTCGTGCCCATGACGGTCCGTCGTGCCCATGACGGTCCGTCGTGCCCATGACGGTCTGTCGTGGGATCCGTCGACTCAACTAGTTTTTCCTGAAATAAAATCTGCTGCTCAAAACTACTAAACAGGTCGTTGCACAATGACCGGCGATTAACACCCTTTTCACCTGCTCTTTTACAAGAGCCACGGATGACCAGCACGGTCTGTAGGTGGACCCACGGTGCGTAGGTATGACCATAGGTGGGAATTAGCAGACAGTTAAGGGGTAAATGCAGTTGTATTAACTTCAAGTGGTCATAACTTTTAGTACAAAATGAATTAGGTGTCCTATGACCTATCCACAGATATATAATTGAATTGTCTTTACATAGCCACCGACCTTGCTTATATTATATCTCCGAGTAGAATGTTATCTCTATTTTAGTAAATACATATGGAAAAGACACAATCTACGGACCAAACGACGTGCCGTCTGTCCTAATCGTCATTTGGTCTGACAAGAACTTACCCAAGGGGTATTTTTGTCTTTTCCAACTTCATTTAAACCTAAGATACATCGTTTTGACCCTAAATAATCCTATTTTAGTGAGTTTATGCCTAGAAACATAACAAGAACTTACCTAAGTCAAAATAATAAACCAGAAGTTAGAAAATTAGAAGCAAGAGAGGAGAAAAAGGTCAAGAGCACTAGTTTAAGAACGCAACAAGTTTCCAGTAGTTCTAGCCACAAAATCTAAGTGTTTCTCTGTGAATTTCATCACCAATTATGTGGGATTTCACAGTAGGGATACTTTCATCCATTTGGTCCCTAGTTTTAAGTCAATTCTTGATTCTCTTATCATGATCAAACCTAGGTTCCCTAGAATTACACAGAAATTCATGATTTAGTTAAAATATAGGTTCCAAATCATATTATCATATTGTTACTAAAATTATCACATGAAATTCGAAACTCTAAATTTGTATTTCTTTAGTTCTTGAATTACACATGCTAGGTTAGATATTTCACTTATGAAGTTATACATTCTTCAGTTTTAATGCATCATTATTAGATTAAATATTGCATTTCCAATTTACATGTTGAGTTTTGAGCTATGTAGCAATTACAAAAATTCAGACATAATCAGTTAACTACATAAATCAATGGGAGTAACATAATACCGAGTTGGACTAGGGTTCGGCATACCTAATAGTCCCGAACTACTAGCCAAGAAGGTTGTAAGTCCATTCTATGTGCAATCAGTTTCGTGATCACGCCAACATCCCTTTATACCTATGGCAGGGTATATTGGGTCCTCTCGATGGTGTGTATACATTAGAATCCACACTTAGATCATGTGGTTTTATTATCGGTGATTAGTATTTCCCACAGTTCAATCAGGCTCTCTTGCATTGACCATTTATAAGTATATTTATTATTCAGTTTCAGGGTATTATAAATTGGTCATTATATTCAATTAGCTCATAATTCAGTATATTATGTTCAAATTATTATACTTGCTTTTGATCTTGTTCAGTTATGTTTTCTATCAGCTTTACTCTATTCTACATGCTCAGTACCTTCAAGTACTGACGCATACGTGTGCTACATCTTCTCGTGATGAATATTCAGGTTCTCAGCATTCAGATCACGCATAGATCGATTTTCCAATCTCCAGTTAAGTAGATTCAGTGGTGAGTCATTCTCCAAGAACAATAGTCATGAGCTTCTTTTTCAGTCTTTTAGTCATTTATTTTTAATTTTTGCTAGATTTAGTTGGTGCTTGTCCCAGTATTTCTAGTCCAGTTTGGAGGCTATTCTAAGACATAGTCTGTTTCAGCTTAGTACTGAGTTAATAACTTCTTTGTATTAAACTCATTGATATCATTTACACACTTATAGAATATGGGTATTCCCCATCTTTTCAGTTTAAATTATGATTTAGCTTCCGCATTCAGTTTATTGTCATTAAT
>JAKWJD010000310.1:0-32352 GCA_027705065.1 Solanum peruvianum | reverse complement strand
ATTAAAGCGGTTCTTGTTTGGAGCCTCATTTTAAAAAACCATTTCCTTGAGCTTGAACACTAACGATGTCTTGAACCGTCACGTTAGGACAATCCCTAACCTTGTGCCTAATTTATACAAACCAAAACAATTTCCTTACCTCCTAAGACTATAACCATAGTGCTTTTTGTCACACTTCCGATAAGTTTGCTTCTCGGTTGGTGAACTAGTGCCTTTTATCTTCTTAGGCTTAGAGTTAGACACCCTATCACAACTATCCTTAGGGAACTTGGAAGGAAATTTATTAGAAACCCGCTTCTTAAATCTAGGCTTGACTTGTATCTCAACATATTATTTGAAGAATCTCCATCAAAATATCTTGCCCTCTTAGCATCTCTGCTCTTCCTCTTAGCCCTTGCCTCTTCCACATGTTCGGCATTCACCATAAGACGAAAAATGTTCATGTTGTCATGTATCATAGCTGAATGAACCTCCTCTTGCAAATGTCTGACACCCCCGTCATAAAGCGGCTCATTTAATTTGTAGGATCGGAAATCAAAAAAGGATCATATATTGGCACATAAGTGAATTTGAAAGAGTATCCATGAACACTTATACCTCCTTGGAGAAGGTTTATAAACTCCACCACTTTAGCTTCCCTCAAATCCCTAGGAAAGAACCAATCATGAAAAGCCTTCTTCAAGATTTACCAAGTCACCGGACAACCTCTTAAGGGCCTATTATTCCTCTATTGGACATACCATGCTTGAGACACATCCTTGAGCTGATAAGTGGATAACTTGTCCTTCTCACTAGGGCATAACCCCATAGACAAGAGTATCTTACGGACTTCATCAATGAACTCTTGGGGGTCTTCACTAGAAGGGTTCATCTTAGTGAAGTCCCTTAGACGGGAGGCCATGGTAGAAATTTGTTTATTTGGATGGGGTACAATCTCATAGTTAGCTTGGGACGTCATAGCTTGGGCTTGTGTTGTGACGCTTTGTCTAATTGGATTAGGGAAGCCCTTAAATCACCATCCATCAAGGGTGGAGGATTCACTGGAGCTTGTTTAACATTAGCATCTTCTTCAAGAGGAGGATCTTGATCACCAGATCTCCCACATTGACATTCTCCTCTTCAAGCCTTCGTGTCGCATTCCTTAGAGTGTTCATTTCCTAAAATCACAACCATAGTATTTAGATGAAAAATCACACAATAAATATACTCTAATGGCACGATAATAAAGTTCCACAAATGTGAGAGTTTCCTAGGCATCACGTAGGTTCCTATTTATAAGGGTGGAACGCTTCGCAATTATGAATACAAAGTTACATAGACGTGGTTGCCAGAGACATTGACTCTAAGATAACTCAACCTCATGCTTTGATACAAACTTTGTAACATTTGGGTTTACAGCCTAGACGTAAACATCGTAGTCGTCCTCTATGAGGACTAAGACTAGCCTCTTAGTTTACATCATTATATTCAAAGGTAAAAATTTAGCGGAAAATTTAAAATTTCTCATTAGTTCTTGATATACCGTGGTTTCACGGTATTGTTAATGCTTTTTCCTTAAGTTTAGTGTGTGTCCAAAAGCCTTTTTATTGATTTGTATGTAATTTTCTCTTTATTTGTAGGAAATTTGTCTAAAGATGAATGCGGTAGTTTTTTGAGCAAGAAATGCAGATAAGTTACCACATACAGAGATTGTGACGGTCTGTCGAGCTTGTGACTGTCTGTAGGTGGCATCGTAGTGAAGCTGCTGAAGGAAGATGGGGGAATTCTGACTTAAGTGTGGGATTACGAAGTTCATGACGAACCGTCATAGCCACGACGGTCTGTCTGCTGGTTCGTCGTGATGATCAGAGAAGTACTCCCAGTACCCAAATTCCAAGAAGTTTAAGTGTTATGGAATAGAGACCCTCGACGGACCATCGTGCATGTGAACGTCCGTCATACCTGTTCCTCGAGGGTAATGAAGAAAGCAGCAGAAGGATTTTTAAAGTATAGGATGACGGAGGCCATGATGGCCCATCGTGACCACGACGATCCGTCATTTTGGGGGTTAGAATCTCTTACAGTTAGACTTTTTGTTAGTAGACTCTTTGATATTAGACTTTTGATGATTGTTAAATTTTGAGAAATCTTTTAGTCCTCGATAATTTTTCATATTGATACACTTTTTCTGGAATTGATTGTTGTGCATTTGTTGATTTATCAAGTAAACTTCTGGATTTTTTTTTTCATTGAAGTAAGTGCATGAATTCTTATATTACATATATGAATTGTGATTATTAATATGGTTATTTAAACTCCGTAACTAGGGTTGTGGGAACCATGGGTCAATAATGAGGTAAAAGCTAACTAAAATAACAATTCTAGAATAGTGTTTTGCATGAATTAATAATTCTTTCGTTTAGAAGTCTTTAAAATGGATGGACAACATTAGAACTCACCTTAATGCTACTTGCCGGACAAAGAAGGTTATTAATAGGAAAAGAATTATCAACATTGGTTTAGTGTATATTATCTTATATGCTAGTCTTGATTGGTACGAGGTAATAACTTAGTCTAATATCGAATACAATGCTTAATATGAGGTAAAGGTAAGGGTTAGTATCGCAACGCACGTAGCCAGACCAAGGTGCCGAGTGAAATTTTCTAGCTGACGGACCTAGGATTTACAAATACATAACTTATCACTTTGCATGCAAGATACTAGGAAAGAATTGTTATAGTTAGAATTATCAAGTTAGGAACCGTGGGGAAAACTTAAACCCTAGTTACTTTTATTAATATATTAAACTCCAAGATTTGAATATGTTAGTTGTTTACTTTAATTTAGTTAGTTATCTCTCTTAAGTTAGAAATTAAAACCCTCATTTTATTGTATTTTGTTTTCTAAGGAAATATTGATTAAATAATAGTAATAATAGATTAAAGTTCAGTCTGAACTATTTTCCTCGTGGGAACGATCCCAACCTCATTAGTTGGGTTCCTTACTTTATACGACTGCTTTACTTCTTATTTGAGAAGTAAGTTTGAGAGTATCAAATTTTCCTTGGTGGCTTACATAGACCTCTACGTACACATAACATATATATATCGAGTATATATAGACTCTTCGTATTGGAAGGTTACATAGCCTTCTACTTTTATTGCACATAAGTATATAAAAGATAACACAGAAATAATTGTCATAATAGTCCTCTCATCTCGTAACCATCTAATAAGATTGTAAGAACTCGGGCATATCCCAAAAATTAGGTAAAAATGCCTCACATGGGATAAACAATGTTTCATACTTAATGGGAAGAAAGAACCATAATAGTCTTTAACTAAAAAACAAACTCCATAAGATAGATAGTGGCATCGCTCTCGAAAAATGAGGATCTACCGTACTTGGATAAATAAGAGATCCAAGTCTTCATCAAGTCGCCTTCCAAAACATTTCAACGACCAGAACCTAAAATGTTGAAGAAAAGGGGTTAGTACGCCACTTGTACTAAGTATGAGACCATATGCACAAATGCTTTGAAAACATTCTAAGAAAAGGGAAATTTCCTAAAGTATGCATTTTTCATTTAAAACTTCTATGCACATTGAACTAGACCATACAAATCAATAACATATGTTCATCAAGTCCTATGCATGTACATCATAAGAAATACAACATCAAGTCTAGTCAAGTCAACCATACATATAGTATAAGTAGATACATACTCAAGTAAATCTATAATCAATGCATATTAACATGAATCAAGAACAATAATACTGTTAATTATAGACAAAGCAAGTCAATTACGCATAAACCCCTATCAAGTCAACAAGTGCAATGACCAAGTAAATGCCCATAAGCTTACTCAATCAAGAACCAAACAACAATAATGATTAATATCCTACTTCACATAACATAGCATTTAATAGCACATATCATCTTACTTTAACCATATAGATCTACAAATATACATAAGTTAAACTAATCATCATATAGTATCAACAATGTGAAAGTTCATCATATTCATGTCATATAGCATTTAAACATATTCATACATAAGAACATCCATTCAAGACTCCCCTCAAGACTAACTAGTGCAATGCTTAGGTAGAGTCCTATACCCCTACTTACACTAAGCTAGACCCCTTAGGTTATCTTAGTTAGAGTTCAATCCTTTAGTTCATTTTTCCTTTTGGGAACATCTTGCCCTAACGGACAGACACAACATGACCTAGTGTGGAATATGGTTTAATAAAACCCTACACCGAAGGAACGCATAATACTTTCCAAGGTAGTACCAAAACATAAAACATAACAACTATGTAGATCCACTAGCTAGTATTCCTATGAGGGCAATATAGTTCAAAAACTAGGAGATATAATCGGGACCCTCTTTATGCTACATGTATTGTAGTCTTCAATATCCAGAGTATATTAGTTATTCTATCTTCCCTATGTTGGAAGGGACATTCTTCAATAGGGTCCCTTTTTGAAATGTCTTTACACCTTTATTATCAATCATAACTTAGTTTAGGTTATAGGTTCTAACCGTTGTATAACATCATCATCATCATAGCTCAATAAGAATTTTATGAGTATAAATCGTTTCATTTAAATTCATATAGGTGAGCTTAGCACAATAACATTTCATAGAATAATAAGGCACATTGGCAAATCATTCACCCTCCGTATAACATTTACATCTTACTCCACCTCACAATCATAATCAAAACATTTAAATTTAACATCATAAAACCCTATCAATCCTAATACAAGGCATACTCCAATACAAATCATCACTTAATTACAATAAATCACAATTGGAAGTAAGTATAGAGATTATAAGGCTTAGAAAGTCTTCTTCATAGTTCATCATCAAGGTCTTACCATAAAACCTCAATTAAAGCCAATTTTGGTAGACATAATCATAAATCGATAATCAATATGATAACAAGGCTAGAATAATCACTACATCAAAATTCAATACTACATCATATCTTAATACAAGATACTTAGGTCATTCACCTCCTAACCTACATCATCTTCTCAATACCTAGAATGGAATAGTATAAATCACTCTACTTTTTTCATGATTAATGTCACAACATCATATAATAGTAATTTAACTAATAACCAAGTAAATTGAAAAAATTGCAAGCTAAATCATATCAAGATCGTACCTAGGGTTAAGGGTTAACTGTCATCTTTTGCAAACTAGACCAAACCATAAATATATATCATAATTAGGTTAGAATATATGTTAATCAATTCATATTAACCAATCGAAAACATAAACAAACCAATTCATAACATAGTTTTCGAGATTGAGAGAGATGGCATAGTTTTCGAGATTGAGAGAGACCCACATGAAAACCCAACTTTTTCAAAACACTTTGAAGGAACCCTTTGTGGAAAGATGTCTCAAAGGTGAATTATATTCATACCTCAGAATTTGATGAACAATTGATGGTGAAATCATCCCTTTTAATACCCAAAATCCCTCCTCTAGCTTGTATTCATTGGTATCTTCCAATAGAGAGAGAAAGAAGAGAGAAGGGAGAGAGTTACTTTGGGAGTTGTAATTAGACTAATTTTGTTGGTGTCTTTATATGAGGGGTTAATTAACAACCTAAACCCTTAATTAACTAATTAAAACTTAATTAAAAATGAGCAGGAAATTGCAGGACCATCGACGACATCACGATCGACAGATCATGGGTCAATCTATAGACCATGCCTCCTCCGTGCTGCACATCTGTGAATCTTGTAAGCAAATTGTGGAGGCGAGGGCTTCAACAAGTTTTGGTCGATGGTTTGAATCGACGCCCCGTCGGTCAACAAACAAATCGTCGACGGGCTCTCGTTGTTACATACTGCACAAGCAGTGTTGACTCTATCATGCAATGGTCCTCTTCAAAGGACTCTTGTTGGTCCTTGGGGAGTCTTACCTGGATGTTTCAACAATGAATCGACTTAAACACATTTTAGACACTCTTCCACTAATTTTTACCATTCTCCGACCATTAAAATCTAGTCAAAAAGACTTAGGCATGCTAGTATCTCTTAGAACAAGTTTCTGGGTGTCAATGACGTTCTTAGATGTTTTAGTTTCTAGACTTTCTAAATGAATTATAAACATTAAAATAGGCCTTAAAAAGTGTCTAGACCGAATGCCACTGATGTAACGCTTTAAGACACATCTTGGATTTTCCAAGTGTTACAACTTCAGTCAAAGTAGATAGGTTCATATTTCCAGCCAACTTTGTTTTTCTGAAATCCAAGATTTTCACTTAAGTACCTATTTTATTAATTAGGTCATTCGCGGCTATAAGAATATCCCTTGTGGATGTTAAAAGTTGTAATTTAATGTTTTGGGTAAATGATGGCGAAGTTACTTTTAATGTGTGCAAATCTATGAAGAAACCTAGTCACATTCATGACATATCAATCATTGATGTGGTTGATGAAGTAGTGGCTAGTATGAGTGAAGTGTTTTGTGTCGTTGAGTCCCTAGGTTCATTCCTTTTGAATTATTATAGGGAGGAAATTCTAGATTATGAATAGGGAGTGGCTATTCTATCGGATTTAGGTTCCTATTCTGAGAATCTATTGAAGCTTAATATTGATCTAAATAATCAGGAAAGTCCTCCCTCTAAAACAACAATTAAAGAACGTCCAAAGACTTAGTGTAAGGTGACTCCACCTCATATTATATATGTATTTTTGGGAAAAACAAAACCTTTCCCCTCATTATCACTTAAGAGTTTCTTGATTAGCATGTATGCAATTTATTTTATATGCCTTAAAATGTTTCATGAAGGACATTACGCTTATATTGTTGGAATACCCCCCACAACCCCAGATTTGTACTTATAAAATGCAATTGGATAGTGAATTTTAACCAAGTGTTGTGCATCAAAAGACTATTAAAACCATCAATGCAAGACGTGGTGAAGAAAAAAATCATCAAGGTGCTCGAGAAGGGTGTGTCAACCCCATTACAAATAGCAAATGGGTGAGTCCCGTGCAATATGTACCAATTGAAGGAAGTATAGGAACATGTTTAAATGAGACAACTTATTGGTGTGCATATGTATTGACTATCAAAAGTTGAATGTATCGAACATAAAGTTCGCTTCCCGATGCCTTTAATGGATCAAATGATTGATAGGATTGCAGGGTATGGATGGTATTGTTTCTTATATTGTTATGTCATGTAAATAAGTATTCAAATTCATTGTGTAAACAATAAAGAACAGCCTTTGATTTCCATAAAATCCCTTTTGGGTTGTGTAGTTGTCCGGCAACGTTCCAATGATGCATGATATATATTTTTCCCTTATATAGTTGAAGACCATAATGGACTTATTAATGAATGATTTTTCGGTCGTGGGTGACAACTTTAAAGAAAGTCTTGAACACCTTGAGAAGTTATTACAATGATGTGTTGAAACAATATTGTTATCAATTTGAAAAATTCAACTTGAAGGTCAAAGTAGGTATCGTTTTGGGGAGTAAAATTTTACAAGGAATACAAGTGCATCAAGCCAAAGTCAATCTTATTTCTTATTTAACTTAAAGTCCTCCCAAATATTCAAGGATATGCAGGCTGATAATGCAATAAAAACCACTTAACTCAAAGTAATTTCATCTAATACTAAGTGCTAGCAATCGTTCAATAGTAATATAACAAAACTAGTGAGTTGGGGTCAGTCCCAATTGAGTGGTTCCTAATTTATAATCAATAGGTAAGTCATACTATTCTCTTACCAGCAATAGCTAAAAATATTTTTTAATAAAAACATAACGCATGTCTGGGGTGACACAAATGTCAAATATCGAGGGGTTTTGATTGTGTTATCAACTAAAACAACAAATAACATGAGAATACAAATGTAGAGACAAAATTCCTGAGATGTGATAGGGTTATGTGCCTAATGTAAAGAACCGAGTAAGTGTAATTAATAATAAATAGTTCTAAATTAGTGTATACGCTAGATATTAGTATAGATAAACTCTCTCAAGAAATTTACCCGAGTTAAATTAGTTTCTCTTGAACACCAATAAGCAACAATTAAGAATAACATTAATTTTAATTCATTCACCTTCTTGGGTTGAATGTGTGGAAAAGGGTTTGGGATTCATTCTGTTGAGCTAAACCCATGACAACCCAACACCCACAGACAATTAAATCATTAATCTTTGTTTTAAAACCTCTCTCGAGAAACAGAAAAACACAAAGGTACAGTTGCATTTGCAACTACAACCCTTTAGATTAATACACATTACTGAATGAAATCAATTTAAAGCAATATTTACACTATCAATTAACAATACCCAACAGTAACTTAACCCTTTAACACATAATCATATACTGAGAATTGTTGTTTTTAAGCTACACATCATAAAAAGATAGAAATTGTTACCAAATTGTGTCTCCATCAACATTGTATGATCAATAGTATCTTTAAAAGGGTCTAAGATGAGGAATCTTCAATACCTATTCCAATTCCTCAGAAATTGAAATCACCAAATCTTCAAATCTAAGGAAAAAATTTCACTACTAAAAAATGAATAACAATGAAAAATCTCTATTCTGAAACATTGATTTTAAAACAAGATATTTTTAAAATGTATTTATAGAGACCAAAAAGGTGTTTAGAAGGACTATTTGGTACAGTAAGTCGGGATCAGTGATTAACTCAGCGATCCACCATTTTGTCAGTTTCATCTCCATTTTGTGTTGGCCTTCACCATCTTCAAGTTCTGTAACTCTAGGCAATAAAGCAATTCATCGCGGAATTGTTCGGCGACTCACCAACTTTTCCTTTTTATCGCGACTTTATTTAAACATTTAGGCTTGGAAAATTAGAACATTAGGTAAGACTATGGACATTCGGCGGCTCGCCAAATGGCTTAGGAGATCCATAGGCATTCTTTACTTCGTTCTATCGGTTGCCTTGTTCGTTTTTGCTCATTAGTGTTTGTGCTCTGTTCATAAATACAAATCCTATAACATAAAGAATTGATATCACTTATTTGCACAAAATATGTAATTTGAAGACACTAAATCTATGAAAAAAATGGACTAAATTACTCCAAATTGGTGACTCATAAACACCCCCAATTTAAACTTATGCTCGTCCTCAAGTGCACTCAAGTTCTAGAGTTCAAAAAGGATGATTAAAATAGTGATACACAAGACTCAATCATGAATGCACAAAACAAGGATCAACTTACTCATGCAAGGATCAATTGTGCACTCAAATATTCAAGTTCTGACTAACCACTACCAATGAATCTCAAGTTCACTAAACTTGCTTCAAATGAAATTTCAAGCTCAACAAAGGTATTCAAATTCTCTCACACATAGAATTATTCGATATTCACACAAAATGGTTCACAATTTCATTTTCTGGAATAAAATACATAACTTACACTCTCAATGATAAACAAAATGTTGGACTTCACCCTTAGGCTTGCCTGAACTTTCTAAATAATATAGTGTAATTGTTATTAGTGCAAAGGTTTGGTAGTTTAGGATCAATGGCTATAGTCCATATTAAATGTGGTTTGAACATAACTTATTTTCCTTTTATAATCATCTATATTCGTGCCCACATGTAATACCGTTATTCACTTTCCATGGATTGTTGGAAACCTAATTTCTTTTTGTCTTTTCGAAAATTTATCCCGCAATGTTTTATTTTTTTTTCCTAATATTTTTTTGTATGGAGGGATTCCATTTTTCTAGAAACATATGGTTAAAGTGACATTTGTGCGTTCTACCTTCTTTTTTAACCAAACCCCAACATAGGCTTTGGGCCTATGTGTTTATTCCAACAAACCACGGTTCATGAGGATTAATTATGGGTAACAGATAAATAAAAAAAATGATAATGTCATCAAGTTTCTTCCAATAAAAGGTAAGGCTCAAAGGGTATTTAAAAAGGGTTCACACGTTCACAAGTTAGGACACACAAAGAGGTATAATGTCAAATAGTTTCACACTCTTTAAAGTTTCCTACGATCATATAAAGAAATTCCTTCACTTGATCAAATTGAATAACGGTCAAATTCTAGGTGCTTTCACACATGGATCATAGTTAGATCATCACACAAGGCATAGACACCATGTCAAACAAGACTCCACACTTTTGCTAGTATGCGATGTTGATCTTAAGAGACTAAATTTGATACTTTTCTAGTCACAATGAGATGCAAAGAATTCAAATATTTTCTATGAAGCTTTATTTGGCCACATCGTAGACGCACATTTCTGTTTGTTCTTTAAGAGAACTATTTAAGTCATTGATATTGATCAAAACTAATACTCAAATTTGTGAGAGAACAACCACATTCAACACAAATTAGAGGTGGTGAAATTTTTCGAAAGGGTTTTAAATAACATACAACTAAAACACAAAGCCACAAACTCAATTATTCCAAAAAAGAAATGTACAACACAATTTAATCTCAAAACCCAAATACATAAACAAAACCAATATTCACAAAATTTCACAAAATGAGGGCCTTACCCCACAACAAATAAACATCATTTTTCCTCAAATGCAAATAAAAATAACCATAAGTCTAAATAAAGTATGACCTAGAGCAAGGTAATGGGGGATAATATCTTTACAGTTTCTCCATCTGTTTGGACACCAGTGCACGGTACTTTAGTCTGGACATGGGTATCAGTGCCCAAAGTCTCCTTTTAAGAAACAACAGTACTATACCCATGATGCGCTTACAAGGGTGTATCCTCAAAACATGCCTACAAAGCTGCATAGCATCCCTGGACCCATGAAGGAATGTAGTCCCTCAAGGAGACTCCTTGTCAGAAATGGGTATGTTGCCTTTATCTTTATCTCTAGTTGGAGGTTATTGTCTCCCCTTCTGGGGAAGATGTGACCCCTTCATTTATCGTGATATCCCATGCTTTTTTTCAAGGGCTTCATGAAAATATTGATCTTTTACATATCTCCAAAACATCAGGAAAAAGATGGAAAACCTGCAATAAAAAAAAAAGAAAAATAGTTGGAGAAAGACGTATAGATCCAATCGGCGAGTTGCAGAATAATTTTGGCGAGGCAGATCGGGCTGTCTAAAAGGATTGGATATGAAATTTTAAAATATCGGAGATGGTAAGGTAATTTTGGCGAATCGCCGAAAATTTTTGGTGAGAAAGATCTAACCCGCTGAAGTACAATACAACAATTGCTTAAAGGCGAAGAAGAAAGGGTAATCAAGAAACCTTTCGGCGAGTCGATGAGTTCCCTTAGAAACCTAAGGCTTCTAGATAACATTTAGATAATCCAACATCAAATAAAGAATGAAACTAAAAATAACATGGAGACCTTGGGACGAGTGGTTCAGCGAGTTTGACATAGCTCGCCAAACAACACAATACTTTCAGCCCAACTTCTAGTATTCAATCGTGCGTCCCCTGAAAACAAAAATCAAAGCTTGTACTACTTAAGTTTATGTAAGCCACATAACACCTATTACAGTGGGATACTCAGACTTCTCCGATTTCACAAAATTTGGCCTTTTACAACTTTTCAATGTAGAATAATGTCACTCACTCTATTATTGAAAAATTATGTAATTTTACTTCGTTACGAGTTACTCAACTTTTCCCAATGAAACTAAACAACATTCAAGCACGACCCCACAAAATTTAATTCATTTAAAGAAAGAAAATTTACAATAATTTTACATTAGAAGAATTATAGGAAACATTGTAAAATAAAAACAGGCATTTATTCATTCTAATCCTAAATGAGTGGCCCAACACAGAACAATAATAATAAGACTACTGCAAAGGAGTTTAAAGTTCTAGATATAAACTTGGGGTTCGGAAAACAAACCTTATATGTCTATTCAAATAAAATTTAAATGTTAGGCGACAATGTAGTGAAAATCTGAGAAGAAGTCCAATAAATAAAATACACTTAAAGTATAGGATATATAGAATCTAAAGTGTGGGTGTTAGTTTGGGTAGATTAAAAGTAATGTAAAGTGAAAGAGTTGAAGTTTAAATCGTTGGTACTTAAAAATGTCATGTTCTCACCCATTGGGGGACATTAGTCGTTCTTTCTGATCAACTTGATGATACGGTGAGAAGTCACATTTCTCGCCATGTTTTTTAGAACCAAAAATTGTTTTGGTGGTCCAAACAATGGATTTAATAGTTGATTGCGTCGGCGATTTGTCATTTTTTGTTGGGCTCACCAAGTTTTGCAGAAACCAAATCGAATTTGTCTTGGGTGAAATGGGAGTTTAATCCGCGAATTGACATTTCTCTCGCTAAACTGCACTTTTCAAACACTTTCAACACATTAATTAGTACAATCAACACATA
This sequence comes from Solanum peruvianum, assembly GCA_027705065.1. NCBI lineage: Eukaryota > Viridiplantae > Streptophyta > Magnoliopsida > Solanales > Solanaceae > Solanum > Solanum peruvianum. The sequence continues at coordinate 20,005 of JAKWJD010000310.1, read as the reverse complement.
ATTATTTCTAAAGCAAAAATAAATCTATAGAGGGCCTTGATTTTCCTCCCAAGAAGCACCTTAGTTAATGTGGCACGACGCAAGTCCATACTAAAACCTCATTATTGGGGTTTGTCGTAGTACCACTGGCCAACCCTTCAGGTTGCTTTAGGAAGAGATGAGGCACTACATGACTCATGAGGGTTTCAATTTGCTTGATAGATTTGGAATAACATCCAATCAAATGATTTAAAACTAAGCCATTCTCTTTTAGCTCTTTGAGCAATCTATATCATGCTTATTTACCTTTCAGATAATAATTGTGAGCATTGCTTCGAATTTCCCACCCTCATTGTTCCTAGGCTTTCTCAAATCATAAGTAGTACTGCATCTATTCCTCTTTTTGTCCATGACTTTGAACTCCACAACCTTTTTGGTTCACATTCCTAGCTAAGCTAAGAAAAATGTTAAGTTGGGATCCCTTTCTGCATCAAGATTTTCCTCAATCATGTGAAAAAAGATTTGGACTACTACCACATATGGATGTCATATAAGACCACCTTTGAAAATTTAACAAACATGTCTTTTGTGTTATGCCTCGTATTTTTATACGTAGTGCGCGTCATGAACTAGTAGATGTAAGTTCGGGAAATGAGATTTTATTTTAAGTTCCAAGTGTTTAAAGAAATGTTAGGCAAGGATGTAAATTCTAATTGTGATACTAATTAGTGGCTGATTAGGCCCTTAACTTTAAGTGTGGGATTAATTAGTGGAGCATGTGTAGTGGGGGGCTGCCACCACTTCATATTATTAAGTATTAAAAAGAAATCAGATTTTAGAGATGCACTTAGTGGAGCATGTGTGGTGGGGGGCTGCCTCCACTTCATATTATTAAGTATTAAAAAGAAATCAGATTTTGGAGATGCACTTAGTGGAGCATGTGTGGTGGGGGGCTGCCTCCACTTCATATTATTAAGTATTAAAAAGAAATCAGATTTGGAGATGCACTTAGTGGAGCATGTGTGGTGGGGGGCTGCCTCCACTTCATATTATTAAGTATTAAAAAGAAATCAGATTTTGGAGATGCACTTAGTGGAGCATGTGTGGTGGGGGGCTGCCTCCACTTCATATTATAAGTATTAAAAAGAAATCAGATTTGGAGATGCACTTAGTGGAGCATGTGTAGTGGGGGGCTGCCTCCACTTCATATGTTAAATGGTGTAGTGAAATGCTTTGCAAACATATCTCCTCTTTCACCACTTGACTTGGGCAGCCATGGAAATGGAGAAAACCAGCCATGAAACTCTTGGCCAGCAGCTGCAAAGAAATGGTTAGTAATCTCTTTGCTTGGTGTGTTAATTCCTTAGAATACCTTTGTTAATTAGCCTTTAATGTTAAGAAGGGGACGTGAACAGTAGCTTAGGAAATTTGTTTTAGTTATTGAATGTGCTAAGTATGAACAGAAACCATGATCAGATTGCTAGTGTGTTATGTTAGTGTTTGGGCTGTTTTGATTAAAGCAAACTGCTGGAAATTCTGTTTTGGTGTTATGTATATGTTAATATGCTTATGGGTATATACTCCAAAGGATGAATACGATAAGGTAGATGTGTTGCGAATTATAAAATGAGTTATCACTCGGTGTGTCGTTGTTTCGTTACTATGGCTGCCAAAAGGAACTGTTTTGGGGGAGGCTGTTTAATATGATTCGTTGGATTATATGTGTTGTTGGTATTGCTGTGGATAATTTGGGTTATTGTCGGATTGGGATGAAGTAAAGAAAATAGGGGAAGTGCTGTCGGATTTTCGTTAGATTATTAGCTAGCTTACAATAAGTAGTAAAGCGTGACGTTTATCTAATTGCGGCACGATTGTTGCTTGTTATAGATTAATACCTTGAGCAGTAAATATTGGACGTGCGGCTCGACTATTCGGTATGTAACGCTATCCTTTCCTTCTTTGTTTGGCATGACTTTTAGAAATGAACAAATAATGGACATCTAGAGCGTCTAGGTGACGTATATTCTTACTTTTGCAACTATTCCTTTATATACGGCTATGTCTAAGGCTATGGTGAATTTTGATATTTATGGTAGTTCTTCTTAGAGTCATTAAGATTTTACGTTTTCATATCGTATTAAAGGTTCATAATCTTGATAAAACGTTAATATTTGGTAATACTCCTTGCTGGTCCACGTTGAGTATTCTATTGAGTTTAAGAAATGATTTTAATTGCATATGGTTGCTCATAATATTCTGCTCGTGCATAGAGTCACTTATCATTTCACCGAGTCCCGGGCCGGGTAATGTTCGTGCGGAGTTTCTTGCATATGTCACCGAGTCCCTCACTAGAGGGCCGGGTATGTATATTATATTTATGATTGGTGATGAGGATGGTTATGATGATGATGATGACGGAGATGATGTGATGACTATTTCACCGAGTCCCTCACTAGAGGGCCGGGTACGTATGATGTATATATAATGATGATTATTTTGCCGAGTCCCTTACTAGGGAAGCTAGGCATCTTATATGTTAAAGATATGCATGATTTTCACTTATAAGGTACCTGTGTAGCGATATCTTGTTTTGACTTATCATGTTGGTATCCTGTCATCTTCACTTTATGCTTTACATACTCAGTACATTGTCCGTACTAACCCCCTTTTCTCGGGGGGCTGCGTTTCATGCCCGCAGGTGTAGACGCTCAGTTCGGTGATCCTCCCGCCTAGAATATCTACTCTGCTATTTGGGAGAGCTCCACTGTTCCGGAGCCCAGTCGTTTTTGTACATAACTTCTTATGTAGTCTTTTGCTTGTCTATGGGTATGGCGGGGCCCTGTCCCGTCGAGTTTCACTACTATACTCTTAGAGGTCTGTAGACATCATGTGGGTTGTATATTTATGTTTTGGATAATGGTCTGGACATGGTTTGTTTGGGATGTCCGCTTGTACAAGGGCAGCCTTATCGGCTGCATACATCATTGTGTATTGTGTAGTGGCACCTTGTCGGCTGCGTATGCTATTATGCTTTGGATAGTGGCGGCCTTGTTGGCTCGCGTATGTTGTTACGGTTGAATGATTATGACTCCTTATGTGACAGATCCACTTATATATATATATATATATATATATATATATATATATATATGGCTTGGGGTTGGCTTGATTTGATTAAATTCCATATTGTCTTAGTTTCAGTTGGTCATACTTTATAGGTTTGTATGTGAGTGTCCAAAATGGGCACTAGTCACGGCCCATCGGGTTGGGTCGTGACAAAGTGGTACCAGAGCGGTTCTTCCTCGGAAGTGTCTACAGACCGTGTCTAGTAGAGTCTTGTTTATCGGTGTGTTGTGCACCACATCTATAAACAGGAAGCTACAGGACATTTAGGATATCATCCTTTCTTCTTATTCTAGATCGTGCGATAGAGCTATATTAACAGGATAATCCCTCTCTAACAAATCCCTGTGTTTTCGGTTATGCCTCCAAAGAAAGCGACAGTCGCTGCCCAAAAGGGCAAATCGGTAGCAGAAAGTACTAGTCAGACCCGGAGAGTTACTAGGGCCCGTGCCCAGTCTATGCCTGGTATTGTGCTTCAGTCGGAGAGCTCTGCTACACCGCCACCGCTAGAGGAGATTAGAGCAGCAACAACTCCATTTCGGGGGACACCACCACCAGCCCCCGAGGCCCCAGATCCTGAACCTCCATCTCCTCAGCCAGGGGCAGAGGATAGGGCCATGAGAGATGCGGTTCAGTTGCTGACTAGATTAGTGGCCGGTCAAGCTCGCAGGCATGGACTAGGAGTTGATCATGCGGACATATCTGATAGCTTAAGGGCTCGTGACTTCTTAAGTTGTAATCCTCCAGAGTTCTTTGGGTCAAGGCCCCAGGATGATCCGCAAGAGTTTATTCGTCAGATGCAGCGTACATTGAGGATAATCAAAGCTTTGGAGACCGAGTCTGTCGAGTTGGCTACGTATCGTTTACGGGATGTAGCTATTAATTGGTATGAGTCTTGGGAGTTAGGGGTGAGGGTGCTCCTCCAGCGATATGGGATGAATTTGTGGAGGCTTTCCAGGGCCACTTCCTGCCTCCAGAGATGAAACGAGCTAGAGTGGATAGATTCTTGCGTTTGAGGCAGAATGGCAGGAGCATTCGAGAGTATAGCCTCGAGTTTGATTCATTGGCTAGGCATGCGCCTACTATTGTGGCGGATATGGCAGACAGGGTACATCGTTATGTGATGGGATAGGATCATTATCTGATTGACGGTTGTATGGCAGTGACTCTTCAGCCAGGTATGGACATTGCTCGGGTGCAGGCATATGCACAGGGGGTAGAGGATCGGCACCGGGGACGTCAGCCAGATAGAGATTATAATAGAGGCCAGCATAAGAGGGCTAGATCAGCAGGTTATCCTGACAAGTTTCGGGGCGGGCAGTCTCAGCAGCATGTTAGATTTTCTTCCCAGCCAGCACAGAGTGCACCCCCACGTTCCATGGGTAGGGGGTTTGATCGTACGGGATATTCGGAAGCTGGTCAGAGCTCTAGGACGTCAGGGTCACAGATGGGCAGGGGTTTGAGCCAGTCGAGGCCACCTTTGCCTCGGTGTTCTCGTTGTGGTAGGTCCCATCCTGGGGAATGTCGTTGGGATACAGGTGCGTGTTTTTCATGCGGCCGTCAGGGTCATACTATGAGAGAGTGTCACCTTAGAGGTAGTGCAGGTGGTATTGCACAGCCTTCTGGGTCCGTTGCTGGTTCATCTCCTTCTGTGGCTATGCGTCCTATGGGATAGGGTATTCAGGCGCCAGCAGGCCGTGGTAGAGGATGTGGTGGAGCTTCCAGTTCTAGCGGTCCCTCGAACCGTATATATGCTTTGACTAGTAGGCAGGATCAGGAGGCGTCACCTAATGTGGTCACATGTATATTATCACTATTCTCCCGAAGTGTGTATGCATTGATAGACCCAGGTTCCACCTTATCATTTATATCTCCCTTCGTTGCTAGTAGGATTGGAATAGAGTCTGAGTTGATAGAACCATTTGAGGTAGCTACGCCTGTAGGAGATTCTGTCATAGCTACGCGAGTATATAAGAATTGCTCAGTGGTTATATATAGTCGTCGTACTGTAGCAGATCTAATAGAGCTAAATATGATTGAGTTTGATATTATCTTGGGCATGGATTGGTTAGCTGCTTGTTATGCTAATGTTGATTGTAGAGGGAAGATAGTTCGATTTCAATTTCCAGGGGAACCAATTATAGAGTGGAAGGGTAGTACAGTATCGCTGAAAGGTAAGTTCATTTCATACCTTAAGGCCAGGAAGATGGTTAGAAAAGGCTATATTTATCATCTGGTTCGGGTGCATGACATAAAGGCAGAGGCACCGACTCTTCAATCAGTCCCAGTAGTTAATGAATTTCCCGATGTATTCCCCGAGGAACTTCCAAGCCTTCCTCCAGAACGGGAGATAGAGTTTACTATAGATGTACTGCCAGATACCCAGCCTATATCTATACCTCCTTATAGAATGGCACCTGCTGAGTTGAAAGAATTGAAAGAGCAATTGAAAGATTTGTTAGAAAGGGCTTCATCAGGCCTAGTACGTCACCTTGGGGAGAACCGGTACTGTTTGTGAGGAAGAAGGATGGGTCGCTGCGGATGTGTATCGATTATAGGCAGCTGAACAAAGTAACAGCAAAGAACAGGTATCCCCTCCCAAGGATTGACGATCTATTTGACCAGTTGCAGGGTGCTAAGTGTTTTTCAGATAGACTTGCGGTCAGGCTATCATCAGGTGCGGGTAAGGGAGGCAGATATTCCAAAGACGGCATTCCGGACCCGATACGGGCATTATGAGTTTAGAGTGCTGTCTTTTGGGCTGACTAATGCTCCAGCGGTGTTTATGGATTTAATGAATCGAGTTTTTAAACCATTCCTTGATATGTTTGTTATTGTATTTATAGACGATATTTTGGTCTATTCACATTCAAAAGAGGAGCATGCAGACCATTTAAGGACGGTACTTAGGGTGCTTCAGCACCAGAAGTTGTACGCTAAGTTTTCTAAGTGCGAGTTCTGGTTGACTTCAGTGACATTCTTGGGGCATATTATTGGAGCTGATGGTATTCGGGTAGACACGCAGAAGATTGAGGCGGTAAAGACTTGGCCCAGACCTACGACACCTACTGAGGTACGCAGCTTTCTGGGGTTAGCAGGATATTACAGGAGATTTGTAGAAAAGTTTGCCTCAATATCAGCACCTTTGACAAGGCTAACTCAAAAGGCAGCCAAGTTCCAGTGGTCTGATGCTTGTGAGCGAAGCTTCCAGCTATTGAAAGACAAATTGACTACAGCTCCAGTCCTAACTCTTCCGGAGGGACCAGATGGCTATGTTATTTATTGTGATGCTTCCAGTGTTGGGCTAGGATGTGTATTGATGCAGCATGGCAAAGTTATAGCCTATGCCTCTCGACAGATTAGGAAGCATGAAAAGAACTATCCTACTCACGATCTGGAGTTAGCGGTCGTGGTTCATGCCTTGAAGATATGGAGGCATTATTTATATAGTGTCCATGTGGACATCTATACAGATCATAAGAGTCTCCAATATATCTTTAAACAGAAGGAGCTGAATTTACGACAGAGGCGGTGGTTAGAGTTGCTAAAGGATTATGATGTTGATATTTTATATCATCCAGGGAAAGCGAATGTTGTAGCAGATTCTCTTAGCCGTAAGTCCATGGGTAGCTTGACAGATGTACAACCAGAAAGGAGGGAGATGGTTCTGGAGATTCAGCGGCTATCCAGCCTTGGAGTCCGTCTGGCTAATTCAGAAGATAGTGGAGTTTCTATCAGAGAGGTTGCTGAGTCCTCAATCATAGATGAGTTAAAGAGACACCAATACGAGGACCCTATTCTGGCACAGCATAGAGATGCAGATATTAAAAAGGAAAAGACCCCATTTAAGGTTACATGACGGAGAGTGTTACGATATGAAGGCAGATTGTGTGTACCAGATATTGCGGGGCTACGACGGCAGGTTATGGGAGAGGCACACTCTGCCCGCTATTCTATTCACCCAGGGTCACAAAAATGTATCATAACCTCAGATGCTTATACTGGTGGGATGGCATGAAAAAGGACATAGCGGAGTTTGTTGCTCAGTGCTCGAATTGTCAACAAGTCAAGATCGAACATCAAAAGCCTGGTGGATTATTACAAGAGATAGAGATCCCGACTTGGAAATGGGAGATGATTAATATGGACTTCATTACAGGCTTACCTCTCACCCAACGGAAGTATGACTCTATATGGGTTATTGTAGATAGGCTGACGAAATCGGCCCATTTTCTTCCAGTCAGGACTACTTATTCGGCTGAAGATTATGCGAGGTTATATATCAGGGAAATAGTGAGACTTCATGGGATTCCCACGTCCATTATATCAGAAAGAGGAGCTCAATTTACAGCCAACTTTTGGAGATCGTTTCAGAAGGGATTGGGGACACAGGTGAACCTTAGCACAACATTTCACCCTCAGACTGATGGGCAGGCTGAGCGTACTATTCAGACATTAGAAGATATGTTGCGGGCCTGTATTATTGATTTCTAAGGTAGTTGGGATGATCACTTGCCGCTCATTGAGTTTTCCTATAATAATAGTTACCATTCTAGTATCCAGATGGCACCGTACGGGGCCTTATATGGGAGGAATTGCAGGTCACCTATTGGTTGGTTTGATGTTGGCGAGACTAAGTTGATAGGCCTGGATATGATTCAGCAAGCTGTTGACAAGGTGAAGCTTATTCAAGAAAGATTATTAGCAGCCCAGAGTCAACAGAAGTCATATGCAGATAATCGGCGTAGAGATTTGGAGTTTCAGATTGGTGACTGGGTATTCCGGAAGGTATCACCCATGAAGGGTGTGATGAGATTCGGCAGGAAGGGGAAGCTCAGTCCAAGATACATTGGGCCTTATCAGATTGTTCGTAAGATAGGCAAGGTTGCATATGAGTTGGATCTACCATCTGATTTGGAGGCGGTACATCCAGTCTTCCATGTATCGATGCTATGTAACTGTATTGGTGATCCTTCTAGAGTATTCCCTGTAAATGATGTTCAGGTAACAGAGGAGTTGTCATATGAGGAGAAACCCATAGCTATACTTGACCGCCAAGTTAGAAGGTTACGTACTAAGGATGTGGCTTCCGTCAAAGTGTTATGGCAAAATAATAATAGGGAGGAGATGACTTGGGAAGCGGAAGACGAAATGAAGAATAAGTATCCTTACTTGTTCCCCGTACCTACAGGTAATTCAATTCCTAGCTTGACTATATTGATTGATAAACGAGATTATGTAGTAAGTTGTGACTCTGTGAGGCATCTGTAAGTTTCGAAATGCAGGTTGATAGGTATAACTGTTAGAGAGACCTCGTTGGAATTTTTTTGGTAATATGCTAACTTAACATTCGAGGACGAATGTTCCTAAGGGGGGGAAGGATGTTATGCCTCGTATTTTTATACGTAGTGCGCGTCATGCACTAGTAGATGTAAGTTCGGGAAATGAGATTTTATTTTAAGTTCCAAGTGTTTAAAGAAATGTTAGGCAAGCATGTAAATTCTAATTGTGATACTAATTAGTGGCTGATTAGGCCCTTAACTTAAATGTGGTATTAATTAGTCGAGCATGTGTAGTGGGGGGCTGCCACCACTTCATATTATTAAGTATTAAAAAGAAATCAGATTTTAGAGATGCACTTAGTGGAGCATGTGTGGTGGGGGGCTGCCTCCACTTCATATTATTAAGTATTAAAAAGAAATCAGATTTTGGAGATGCACTTAGTGGAGCATGTGTGTGGGGGGCTGCCTCCACTTCATATTATTAAGTATTAAAAAGAAATCAGATTTGATGAGATGCACTTAGTGGAGCATGTGTGGTGGGGGGCTGCCTCCACTTCATATTATTAAGTATTAAAAAGAAATCAGATTTTGGAGATGCACTTAGTGGAGCATGTGTAGTGGGGGGCTGCCTCCACTTCATATTGTTAAATGGGTAGTGAAATGCTTTGCAAACATATCCTCTTTCACCACTTGACTTGGGCAGCCATGGAAATGGAGAAAACCAGCCATGAAACTTTTGGCCAGCAGCTGCAAAGAAATTGGTAGTAATCTCTTTGCTTGGTGTGTTAATTCCTTAGAATACCTTTGTTAATTAGCCTTTAATGTTAAGAAGGGGACGTGAACAGTAGCTTAGGAAATTTGTTTTAGTTATTGAATGTGCTAAGTATGAAAGAAACCATGATCAGATTGCTAGTGGTGTTATGTTAGTGTTTGGGCTGTTTTGATTAAAGCAAACTGCTGGAAATTCTGTTTTGGTGTTATGTATATGTTAATATGCTTATGGGTATATACTCCAAAGGATGAATACGATAAGGTAGATGTGTTGCGAATTATAAAATGAGTTGTCACTCGGTGTGTCGTTGTTTCGTTACTATGGCTGCCAAAACGGAACTGTTTTGGGGGAGACTGTTTAATATGATTCGTTGGATTATATGTGTTGTTGGTATTGCTGTGGATAATTTGGGTTATTGTCGGATTGGGATGAAGTAAAGAAAATAGGGGAAGTGCTGCCGGATTTTCGTTAGATTATTAGCTAGCTTACAATAAGTAGTAAAGCGCGACGTTTATCTAATTGCGGCACGATTGTTTCTTGTTATGGATTAATACCTTGAGCAGTAAATATTGGACGTGCGGCTCGACTATTCGGTATGTAACGCTATCCCTTTCCTTCTTTGTTTGGCATTACTTTTAGAAATGAGCAAATAATGGACATCTAGAGCGTCTAGATGACGTATATTCTTACTTTTGCAACTATTCCTTTATATACCGGCTATGTCTAAGGCTATGGTGAATTTTGATATTTATGGTAGTTCTTCTTAGAGTCATTAAGATTTTACGTTTCCATATCGTATTAAAGGTTCATAATCTTGATAAAATGTTAATCTTTGGTAATACTCCTTGCTGGTCCACGTTGAGTATTCTATTGAGTTTAAGAAATGATTTTAATTGCATATGGTTGCTCATAATATTCTGCTCATGCATAGAGTCACTTATCATTTCACCGAGTTCCGGGTCGGGTAATGTTCGTGCGGAGTTTCTTGCATATGTCACCGAGTCCCTCACTAGAGGGCCGGGTATGTATATATTATATATATGATTGGTGATGAGGATGGTTATGATGATGATGATGACGGAGATGATGTGATGACTATTTCACCGAGTCCCTCACTAGAGGGCCGGGTACGTATGATGTATATATAATGATGATTATTTTGCCGAGTCCCTTACTAGGGAAGCTAGGCATCTTATATGTTAAAGATATGCATGATTTTCACTTAAAAGGTACCTGTGTAGCGATATCTTGTTTTGACTTATCATGTTGATATCCTGTCATCTTTACTTTATGCTTTACATACTCAGTACATTGTCCGTACTTACCCCCTTTTCTCGGGGGGCTGCGTTTCATGCCCGCAGGTGTAGACGCTCAGTTCGGTGATCCTCCCGCCTAGCATATCTACTCTGCTATTTGGAAGAGCTCCACTATTCCGGAGCCCAGTCGTTTTGGTACATAACTTCTTATGTAGTCTTTTGCTTGTCTATGGGTATGGCGGGGCCCTGTCCCGTCGAGTTTCACTACTATACTCTTAGAGGTCTGTAGACATCATGTGGGTTGTATATTTATGTTTTGGATAATGGTCTGGACATGGTTTGTTTGGGATGTCCGCTTGTACAAGGGCAGCCTTATCGGCTGCATACATCATTGTGTATTGTGTAGTGGCAGCCTTGTCGGTTGCGTATGCTATTATGCTTTGGATAGTGGCGGCCTTGTCGGCTCGCGTATGTTGTTACGGTTGAATGATATGACTCTTTATGTGACAGATCCACTTTTATATATATATATATATATATATATATATATATATATATATATATATATATATATATATATATATATATATGGCTTTGGGGTTGGCTTGATTTGATTAAATTCCATATTGTCTTAGTTTTAGTTGGTCATACTTTATAGGTTTGTATGTGAGTGTCCAAAATGGGCACCAGTCACGGCCCATCGGGTTGAGTCGTGACATTTTGTTCCTGGACCAAGACTCCAATAGAAGCATTCCATCAGAACTAGCTTAATAATCCCATGATTTGAGCATTGCATCAACGAGTCTTTTAAGCTTTAGCCATGACTAATGAAGGTGGTCACCTACTAATTGCTTGAAAGTTAAGATGCTATATTTGAACCTCATCACTTCCAATAAAAGGTGATACCTTTGTTTAAATTTTCTATATACGCTCATTCTTCCTATCTCAAAACACCAACAATCGAAACAAAACTAAAACTTAATTATCAATATAGCTAACAAAAGTAAAATTCTACTAAACTAAAAATTTTCAAGTAACAGCATTGCATAATAGCAGCGACATTTTGATAACAACAGTATAAAAGTCTCATCCATATTGTATTAATATTGGTTGAATGGTAATTTAACCCCACTAGTCAATTGGGGTCAAGTCCCAAGGGAGAGGTTTGTAATTGAAAATCAATAGGTAAGTAAGACAATGCTCCGATACGTCATAGGTAAAAACATTTACGAATAAAACATAATGCATGGTTGGGGTGACACAAGTGTTAAATATCGAGGGGGTTTGATTGTATTATTATCTTAAATAATAAATAACATCAAAATACTAATGTAGAGACATGATACTTTTGATGTGATAGGATTATGGATAAGGTGAAGAATGCAATTAAAAATAAATATTACTAAATTAAAGAATAAGCAAGACTTAAGTGGGGATAAACTCTAAAAAGACCAATTTACTGTGAACCAAATTGGTTTCTCTCAAACACCAATAAGCAGCAATTAAGAACAACTTTTACATTAGAGCATTAACTTTGTCGAGCTGATTGTCCGAAAAAATGATTAGAATTCAGTATATCGAGCTACACCAATGACAACCTGATACCCACAGACCATCAAATCAGTAATTTTTGTTTTAAAACCTCTCTCTCTCTCTCTCTCTCTCTCTCTCTCTCTCTCTCTCTCTCTAGCATGTGAAAAACGCGAAGATAGAGTTGCATTTAAAACTACAACCCTTTAGATTAAGACACAATTACTAAATGAAATCACTTTTAAACAATATTTACACTAGAAGTTAACAATACCTAGAATTTAAATTAACCCAATAAACAAACACAAAGAATTGGGGTTTAGCTAGACATCATAAAAAGATATAAATTGTTATTCAATTGACTATGTATGATTAATCACATGTTTAAAATGGTATAAGATGAAGAATAATCAATAACTACTTCCTATTACCCAGAAATTGAAATCTTCAAAGCTAGAAAAATTTTCTCTATACTAAAAACTGAATGATAATTAAAAATCACTACCATCAAAATCTCATTATATAACTTCATATTAAAACTACATATTATAGAAATGTATTTCTATTTGTAAAATTATTTTTATGAAGGACCATATTACGCAGTAAGTCGGGATCGCCAATCCACTCGGTGATCTGCCTTTTGGTCATTCCATCGTGTCTTTGCTTTGGCCCTAAGCATCTTCATATTCTTTAATTTTGGTGATAATACACTCAATCATGGAATTGTTCGGAGACTCGACGAATGCTCTTGTTGTGGCGGACTTGATTTTCTCCTTCAGGGCATGGCACACTAAACATATGGTGAGACTACAATTTTCCAGTGACTCGCAAAATGGTTTAGGAGATCCTCTGGCCTTTTTTACTTCGTTCTTTTAGGTGCCTAGTTCCTTTTTTCTCTTTACTGTCCATGTTTTGATCCTCAATGCAAATTCTTGAAAATCACTAATTTTTATCAGTTATTGACACAAAATATGCATTTGAGGATACTAAATATATGAAAACAAATCCCTAATTGAGTCCTAATTATGGCCTCATCACATGCTTCTACTGGAGGTTTATAGGGATTTCTCTATCTTCTCTGATACCCTTTGTAAGTTTCTTTAAAAATAATCTACTTTAAACATTGATGAAGCTCACCTAAAAGGATTTTTGTTCTTAAAAGAAAAACTAGTGTCGGCTTCAATCATTGTTGACCTTGATTTGAGCATTCCATTTGAACTAATGTGTGATTCAAGTGGTGTATCTTGGGGAGGTATTCTTGTACAAGGAAAGTAAAAGCTATCTCACCTTGATTATTATGAATGTAAGACTTTGAATGTAGTTTAAAATAAATATACTATCATTAAAAAAAGAATTGTTAGTCATGGTGTAGTATATGGAAAGTATAGAGTGTATTTGACTAAAGTGGTGTCACACAAAGATCATTATTTAATGCAATATTTTATGGCTAAGAAATATTCGAAGCGAAGGTTGATTATGTGGGTATTGTTATTGCAAGAGTTTAATTTCGACGTCAATGAATGAAAAGGTTGTGAGAAACAAATGTTGTTGTTCTCAGTGTGAGGGATATTGATGCAGCCTTTCCTGATAAGTCATTAATGGTTGTAAATCATCATAATCTACCTTGATATGCTGATTTTCAGAAACAATGTTGTGTCTGCAATTCCTCCCGATAGACTGAATTTCCACGAAAATATTTGGTTCTTGTTCAATATGAAGAGGTAATTTTTGGATGAACCATACCTATTTGGGAATTAGCAGACAACATAATTAGAAGGTTAATGGGATCTTTAAGGTTGCCAGGAGTTTCCAATTGATGGACATCAAAGCGGGGTATGCATGGCTTCCAAAGTACCTAAATGTTGTTAATATTTTACTTCCAAGATGTACACTCTAATGCTAAATAATGCGTTCAAATGCAAAAAGAAAAGAGGAGTGTCGAAACACATAAATTGCATCTCCGTCCTATTATAGAGGTAGAGTTGTTCAATGTTTGCGAATTGACTTCATGGTACAAAGAAGAAATTGTTGAGTGAGAGATCCAGCCTCTAGCCCTTTAATGATGGATTTATCTTTAAAAAAACCCAACCTCGATTGAAAATAAACGTCGTCATGAACTTGATGAGAAAATCTGAAGCTAGATTCACTTCTATCCCTTTCTGGAACAAGCCCTAGACCTATTCTTTTTTAATTTTTTTGGGGCTACTTTGTCATTCCAAGGTGCTACTACAACTAATTGGTTCTTTTGTGAATGGTTATGTCAATATGTGTATCTTGGTGCCAGTTGACTATTTTTCCTAATAGGTAGAAGTTGTATATATATCCAATTACAAAGTGAGTAGGATTGTGCGATTTCATGATACGATAAATTCTAAGAAGGTTTGACACTTCGCGTGCAATTATCAGTAGTTGGGGTCTTATGCTTGCAATAGTTAGTTGCATCTATTTTGAGAAAAATGGATTTAAGCATAAAGTTGCATCCCTTTATCATCCTCAAACATGTGGGTAGGTTGAAGTGTTGAATCAGGATTTTTAGGGAATTTTAGCAAAACTAGTGAACACAAACCGAAGTTACTAGCCTCGGAAAGAAGATGATGCTCTTTTAGCTTACCACACACTCTCATTGGCATGTCACCATACAAATTTGTGTTTGTAAAGTGTTGTCACCTGCCAATTGAGCATGAACACAAGGCATTGTTTGCATTGAAGGCATTAAACTTGACTTGGGGGAATGCTTCATAGGATAAAGTGAATCAACTCCACAAGTTTGAAGAGTTCCCTCTGCTCACTTATGAGATTTTATCCCTTTACAAATTAAAAAAAATGAAGATGTTGCATGATGCAAAAATCCTTCAACGAGAGTTTAAAATTGATAATATTGTATTGCTTTATATCTCCTGTTTGAGACTTTTTTTGGGTAAACTCAAATTGAAATGGAAGGCCCAGTCAAAGTGACTTATGTGTTGATTAATAAGGCAATTGAAGTTTAAAGGAAAGAGGGGTTAGTATGCAAAGTAAATGGACAATGATTGAAGCTTTATATTTGAGAATATCATGACTAGTCAGTTATTGTAATTGTGTAGTTGGAAGATAGATAAATTAATTTACATGACATGCCCCAACGTCAAAAATAATGTTATTGAGAGACAACCAAGTTGTAATCATTTTTGAATAATGTTTGCTTAATTTGTTGTTGGAATTGGGCGGGGAATTTACCCATTCGGCAAATCTCCAAGTGGTTTCCTAGATCACCCAAATGTATCGCCCTTCCTATGGCCATGGTTGAGGATAGTCCTTGGATATTTTGTGAGACTACAATCATTTCAAAAGTTCACCGAGCTAAATCGGTGTAACTACCCAATATTACCCCTCAGATCTAACATGGTTTATAGAACTCTGATGGACTCGAAACAAGCCATATTGTCCTCAAAAAATAAGCAATAGAACGATAAGAGTAGAAACACATTTCAAGTAAAAAAAATTCATCTACGAAAGTGGAAGTGTAGACACTAAGTCCCAACATAGAAATCTATACAATGTTTGTATGAAATAGGGCCTAGCACATACAACATGTCCAATAAGGGAAAAACCATAAAGGAAACTACATCAAGAGAAGAATTCGTCCTCGAACCATGAGGACTCCTTACAAGCTCAGAAGATAGTCAAGTCCAAGACTAGTCACTAGAATTATCACCATCATAACTGGACCCTAGATTCGGAGAAATGTTTAAACACTCATTGATGCAATGCCCAAACCGAAATTAGATTATATGAGCTATACATTGACCTCCTGTGATACCCACACTAAAAAGGGTTGTCCTACTTACATAGGGTAGTACTATACTATTAGCTTAGGTGGATCCACTAGCTAAATAACCTATGGGGCACATAGTGTATGGGATGAGGAGATTACTACTAGAAAGTTGGACTCAACTAACATTGAAGGTCACCATGTCATAAAACAAACATTGGGAACCCGGACTCAACTAGTATAAAAGGTCCCATTGGGAAGTTGGACTCTACAGTGTAAAAGCCTCCATCTCAAATTCAATATCCACTCAGTGTTAAGCATTACTTCCCCCATAATACATATTAAGTCATAACTTGATTCATCAAGATAGCTCATTAGATCAATAATATTCACTATTCGTGTATACTTATAGATAAATAAGTGAGAAAGCCTTTCAACCTTAGAAATTTCATATTGTGAGAAAACCTTTTACACCATATCTTATTCATACATAACTGTGAATACAAGAGTAACCTTTCAACAAAACGAAAACTAAATCATAAGAATTGACACTTCAATCTGAATGTGTTCTTAAAGCATATAATCATACCTCCTAAAACATGCATAATATCATAATTTTCGATTTCAAGGGTCAAAGATCATATCAATTCAGGAAATATAGAATTAACTAAATTATAAATGGATATAAACATAGTTTAAGTAAGCCAATAACTACATGCATAATCACATACATTCTTCTTATATAAACTAACCCACATCACAAGATCCTATTTGAGAAATATCTGGATTTTTTGGTTTCTTTGGGATTTCAAATAAAACCCTTAATAAATCAATAGTTCACACATAATACAAACAACTTCAAGCATTAGAATTATTTCTTAAAGGAAACCATGTTTTTGGAATCAAGCTCTATCTTTTTGGAATTTCTATCTTTGAAATTGGTATTTTAAATGGGCTCCACGGATTAATTATATCCATGGATTAAGAGCTACTATACCTTGATCACAAATACCTATAAATATGATGTGAAGACCTTAGCTTCTTCAACACTAGTACAAATTTCCTTCTTCTTCATCTTTTTTAAGTCTTGTAGAGAGAGAGAATGTTTGGTGAGGATGACGTTATTGCGAATTAATTAGGGTTTTAAAAATAACGAGTTGAGTAACTTAATTAGGTGTCAAAAATCCTTATATAGGTGGTCTCATTAGTCTACATAAGTTAACATTAAGAAAAACTAGAAAACCCCCAAAGTACCCCTATGCATAACCACCAAACCAGCTTATAACTCACCATCAACAAGACCCCACTAACGGATCGTGTTTAGACACATGGTCTATGCTGGTGAAACTGGTATGATTTCTGGGAATATGAACTTTTATATTGGGACCTATGACTCCACCTGCGGAGTAGGGGCCTCACAATGGTTCACCTCTTTTGGGGAGTTTCAAGGGGTCCTCCTTAAGGAACCGTGGTTGGTCCTTGGGGGGCCGTACATTGATATTCTAACACGAAAACCTCTATTTTTAGTACAGGGAGTTACATTCATGACTCTAACCTGCATGTTTAACTCTCGTTTAGCCTACTAATTTAAGGAGTGTCACAGTATCTCCTCGCTTGGGAACATTCGTCCTCGAAAGACATCGAGATACCATATTAAAATTATGACTGAAGACTAGCCGTCCATCATGAATGAAAACATAAAATCATTCATTATTAAATGAAGGAAACATCAATTAAACTTAAAGATAATCAACGCATTAAAAGGAAGTAGGAACTACATCGAACAACCCATTATGCGTGAAAACACAAAATTTAACATATTCATAGGAGGTATTACCTTGTCAAAATTAAAATAATGCTCAACATGATCTCATGGAGCCTTTATGCGATATACTCTTCAAAAAATGCATAACTAAAGTATGTTATACAGTTCATCTTATTAACCAGATAGGAAAATGCATACTCAATGTTATGACCAGGGAGCAGGCCCTTGAAGTAACATGGCGTAGTGACCTCACAGAGGTCTTGTAAAATCTCGTAGGACTTCACTCATCGCATCTTCATAGTAAATTTAGCAGATAATTTAAAACTTCTTATCGCAAATCATATGCTAGAACATCACTTCATATATATATATATATATATATATATTATATAAAATATAAAAATACATAGTTAGCCTTTAAGTATCTTTTTTCCATCTTAGATTCAACATCAATCGTCTAAAATAAGGACAAAACCCTTAACAACAAAAAATAATAATCTAAGCTATGACATAAACTTGAATAATAACTTGACCTACTCATCCATCAATCACTTCACGTTAAGAGACATCCTCTAGTCACCCATCACCTACAATGAGTGTAATTAAGATGATGAATAATGATATTAGTACAAAAATGCACCAAGTATAAAAACCATGTAAAAATATGAATTTAAAGAAGACTTTTAGTTTGAAACCATGCATCATGCCTTTTTAAAGAATATATAAACATTAGCACAATTACACAATATAGTTCATATATTCATATAGGAATGGACATTATTCATGACATCACACCAAGCCACATATATTGCATTTAAAGCTCATCAACCATGTACATAACATTATCTTCTTTTACCTTACCTCACTTACTCCAAAGTAACCCTCAAGTAAAATTGGTGCAATGCATGCATAGTGTCCCATTCCTTCATCCACACTCTAGCATCATCTTAAGGTCACCAAGGTGAACATTCATACAACATTCATTTTCTTAAACACATACCTTCATATAAACATAGCATACCATGAAACACATACTTTACATATGATCCAACATAACCCATCAACCACTATAAGACTAATTCCAAGACAACATACAAGTCAAACCTACAGATACCATCACAATGAGGTAGTAGTCCACAATTGCATACTTGGTCTTCATTTAACTAACACATTATAGGACCTCACTCATAATACCAAACTAAGACTACTAGTGCAATGTACATGTAAAGCCGAATAACTTCACACATACTACGTAAACTCACAAAGAAACCACAAGTATCATCATCTAGTTCATACATCAACATGACAACTATAGTCAACTACAAGAAAGTCAAGCAATACCTTTTTCATATGTTCAACAATACCACCATCATACATAAAATCATGAAAATAGGCAAATACCATAATTTCATGCATAAGAGACATGTAGATATACATATACATGTACAACACCTTTGTAGAGGTCCATTCAAGAGCTACTTGAGCAATGTATAGGTAATGTTACATACCCTCACATATACTAAGAAACTTCCCATAGGTTTTCCTTGTAAAGGGTTCATTACTTTACTTCCGTTGTCCATTTTACGTTGGGGAAAGCCTAGCATAAACTGAAATTAACAACATTTGAGCTAAACAAGGAATCTGGTGTCATGGAACCCCACACTGAAAGGAGGTTCTCTACTTGCTATGTAGAACATTAAAATCATGCTAGCATATTAGGTGGATACACTTGCTTGATCTTATGGGGGCAACATAGTTCAGGAACTAGGAGATATGTATTGAACCGTCTACTTTCCTATTAGCATTCGAGTCCTCATCTCATGAGAAAACATAAGGTGAACATTCCTTTCTCTTTAGGAAGGGTCACCTCTCATTGTAAAGTTCACTCAGTTCTAAACTAAGTTCTCTTTTTGAAAAGCCTCTATTAACATTATTTTCATAAAATAGGATTTAGGAGATTAACTCGTCATATACATAGCTCATAGGTTATTGATGAGAATATCCTTTAAAAAAGACCCTACTTTACTAGATTATCATAACATACTTCATTCATGCATTTGTGTATATGTGTACATATATGAGGAAACCTTTCACATAAGCACATTTAGACACTACACATATTCATACTTCTTCATTCATATACATGACATCATAACAAATATTTCTCATGCATAGTAGTAGACAATGGGGCATATGAGAACTATCCTTTCATTCGTCACCATTAATATATCTTACTCATAGATATGCATGAGGTGTGAGTGTGTGTACATTGATCAACATGATCGCGTAATGACAATCAATATATTATTGAGGCAGCCACCCGCTAAGGATCACAATACACCTTCATCCATAGACCACACACAACACTATAGTATAAGAGAGAAGACATCTTCATAATTTGTATCGAAGACTCCTAATCATGCTTAGATTACACATTTACATAAGGTACATAGGCAGAGTCCTTCACCATTAGAACTTCATCACTGTTAAACATATAGACCCTCCTAACCCTAAGATAATTATTCATATATAAGAACATCATCAATA
>JAKWJD010000309.1:0-32696 GCA_027705065.1 Solanum peruvianum | reverse complement strand
GGTGATTTTCGTAAGGATATAAGTATGCACAATCAAGTTGTGACTAACCTGGTTAGGCAGCAAAGACGAACTCGACAAGAAGGAGAAGACACTTCAAGGATTCGTGAGTTCTAGAGGATCAATAAACCAATTATAATGGTATGAGCACTATATAGGACCCAAAAACTTCTGAGGAATTTAAAAAGGTGTTCAAGTGATGCATAATGCTAATACTGCGAGAGTTGAGCTAACTGCAAACCAGATGAAGGTTATTGCTAGAATGTGGTTTGATTAGTGGAAAGATCATAAAAAGGGGGATACACCACATATAGGTTGGGTATATTTTGTGGAGTCTTTCTTAGGGAATTTCTTTCCTCGAGAATTGAAAGAGGACAATGCACGCCAGTTCCTGATACTTAAGAAGGATTCTTTAAGTGTGCATGAGTATGGGTTGAAGTTCACCCAACTATCTCGTTATGCTCCAAAAATGGTTAAGGAAATGAGAAGTAGGATGATCTTGTTTATTGTTGGGTTGGGACATCCAAGGAAAGGGGCTAAGATCCTCGTTGACAACATGAATTCGTACGCCAGATACCGAATTGGATCCATCAAGAAAAGAGGGCAGGGTAATAACGTTCAGAGCTGTACTAGCACAGTCCTAAGGTAGTGTAGCTTAAGAAGGTAGATGGGCTCCTACAAGTGCTAGGTGTTGTAGAACCCACCCAACTAAGTGCCTTTATAGCTCGGTAGATTGTTTCAAGTGTGGGAAAGAGGGTCATTTCATGAAAGAGTGTACTAAGAATAAGCAAGGAAGTGGATATCTGGGTAATAGAGCCCAATCTTCATATGTTTCTCCCAAAGAGAAGGATGCCCCTAGAGGAGCTACTTTCGGTACTGGTGGAGGAGAAAATTGCCTCTATGCAATTACGAGTCGCTAAGAGCAACAAAATCCTAAAGATCTTGTCACTGGTGTTATCAAAACCTTTTTTTAGGTTTATCATTTTCTAGAACTATGAGCAAGTTTATCTTTTGTGACCCCTTATGTTGCAAATACATTTGATATTGTTCCTGGGGAACTTTGTGAACCCTACTTTGTTTTTACACCTGATGGGCAGTCTATTCTACTTGAGTTATTTTATCGTGGTTGTGTCATTTCCGTCAGTCACAAATACACCATTAATGATTTAGTTGAGTTAGACATCGTATATTTTGATGTTATTTTGGTATGGAATGATTTCTGCCTATTGTGCATCAATAAAGTATAGAGCTTCAGTTTTCAAGTTTCAAATTCCTAATGAGCCAGTCTTAAAGTGGGAAAGTAGTTCAGTACTGCCTAAGGGTTGTTTCTATCTCAAGGAGGGAAAGTTAGTTTCAAAGGGGTGTATCTATCAATTAGTTTGAGTTAATGACTCAGCTGTTGAGGAACATCCTATCTAGCTAGTTCCAGTAAAAAATTTTTTGGAGAAGTATTATTTGATGAACTACCCAAAGTCCTTCTTTAGAGAGAAGTATACTTTGAGATAGACATCACTTCATATACTCATCCTATCTTTATTCCGCAATACAAAATGGAACCAATAGAGTTAAGAAGTTAAAAGAGTAGTTGAAATATATTTTAGAGAAGGATTCATTCGACCAAGTGTCTCGCCTTGGGATATCCGATCATATTTGTAAGGAAAAAGTCGGTTCCATAGGATGTGTATAAATTACTATCAGTTGAATAAGGTTACCATAAAGAACAAGTATCATCTTCCAAAGGTAGATGATTTATTTGTACAATTTCAGGGTGCCACCTATTTTGCTAAGATGGTATCAGATCTTTCTATCAACAGTTAAGAGTAAGAAAATGTGATATTCAAACAAAGCTTCCAGAAACAGGCATGGACATTTTGAATTTTTTGTCATGTCCATTCGTTTGACAAATGCACCACCAACATTCATGGACATTATGAAAAGAGTATTCAAACCTTTTTTAGATATGTTTCTTATCGTCGTCAATGATGACATACTAATCTATTCAAGTAATGAAGAAGATCGTGCTATTTAACTCAGGATAGTCCTTCATATTTTGAAAGATAAGGAGTTATACGCTAAGTTCCAAAAATGTTTATCTTTAGTATGTAGCGTTCTTGGGCCACATAGTTTCTGATGATTGAATTAGAGTTGACAACAAAAAAATATAGAAACGGTTATGGGTTGGCCTAGTTACGCATCTCCATCTAATATTAGGATTTTCTTAGGTTTGGTTGCCTACTATATAACATTCTTAAAGGGGATTTCATCTATGTCATCTCCTTTGACAAAGTTGACACATAATATTCTTATGTTTCAGTGGTCTGAAGATTGTGAGAAAAGCTTTTAGCAATTGAAAAAAAAGGTTGACTACTACCCCAGTTTTGACCTTACCAGAGGGTAATCAAGGGTTTTTGTGTACTATGATGCATCAAGAGTTTGTTTAGGTTGTGTGCTAATGTAGAATGACAAAGTTATAACTTATGCCTCTAGACCATTGAAAGTTCATGAGATGAATTACCCAACACATGATCTAGAGTTGGCAGTTGTGGTTTTCACCTCGAAAAAATGGCGTCGTTATTTGTAGATATTTACGTTGATATATATATATATATATATATATATATATTATATATATATATATATATATATATATATATATATATATATAATATATATATATATATATTCACGTATCAAAAGAGCCTGCAGTATATGTTCATTCAGAGGGATCTTAATCTCTAACAGAGGCGATGGATAAAATTACTTAAGGATTATGATATGACTATTATTTAACACCTAGGTAAGGATAATGTGGTTTTTTAAGCTCTAAATAGGTTATCTATGGGCAACCACCCATGTTCAGGAAGGAAAGAGAGAGCCAGCAAAATATGCACACAAAGTTTCACTCTTGGAATTAAGCTTATGGATTCCAAAGAGGGAGAATTAGTGGTGACGAATGGAGTTTAGTCGTCATTAGTAACAAAAGTGAAAGAAAAGCAATATCAATATCCCATTTTTCTTAAATTGAAGGCAAATGTTAAAAACAAAGATTATAAGGTTTTCATTAAGGGGGAGATGATGTATTGAGATATCAACTTCGATTGTGTGTACCTATGATTGATTGACTCTAAAAAATGATCATGGAGGAAGCTCATAGGTCCATATATTCCATTTATCCGGTTTCCACAAAGACGTACCACGATCTCAAAAAGGTATATTGGTGGAATGGTATGAAGAAGGGCATTACTGAATTTGTTTCCAAGTGCCTAAATTGCCAAAAAGTAAATGTAGAGCACCAAGGCCAGGAGGTTTGGCTCATATTATAGAACTTCCGCATTTTAAGTGGGAGGTGATTATAATGACCTGCAAGTACACGCTAGAAGTTAGAGCATTCTTGTGTCGCCACACGGTAAAGGAGACTTCAAGAAGTCTCATTAAATCCACTCATATTTCATTGCATAATAAGCATTCTAAATGAGTAAGAATTTAAAACTTTCTTCAAACGCGAAAACTCTTTATATAATAATTACACAAGCGGAAGACTTTCATTTAAAACTTCAAACCTTCACAACATTTCATTGAACCATCTAAACTTTGGAGTATACAAAACTTGGGACTAAGACCATCCTAGAATCGATCAGGACTCACCAATACTTCATCTTCAACCTTTAGAAACCTGTTAATCCTCCATTGCATATCAAGACTTCCAATTTCCTACACATTAACACATTAGATGGACTAAGGATGGAAATCATTAAAAAACAATGAAAAAGGGACATTTAGTAAATAACATATTTTTATGAAGTTTTTTTAAAACATCATAATATAAGCATAAGAAACGACATTTAACACCTTAGGAACACATAATAAATCATTTAAGCAATTATTCACATTTGTAGAACTACTTCACAGTAAGCAAGTTCATTGTTACAGTGAACTCCTTCACATTTATAGAGAAGCCTATAAACTTCACATAGAGAACTTCCTAGCATGCAATATTCTCACTAAAAGGTATCCTAAGACTCACTTAAGTAAGACAAAGATAGACCAGACCGCTCATGCACCTTCTCTAGGAACACATAAATTTTCCTTAAAACCGCCTATAATGAAATACACACCAAGTACATAAACACGTGAGCATGAGATCCTCCTACCAAAAGTGAATCTAAGTCTCGCTTGAGTGAGTTGTGAAGCGACCGCCCATACAATACCTTACACAGACACCTAAGAGATCCAATAGACAACCTAATATAAAAGCACTGTCGCTGAATACATCAACACTAAGATAATATGACATTCTTCATTCAAAGGCTATCAAAAGACTTACTTAATAAATCAAGAAGATAACATCCATGATTGACCTCCTCAAGATTACCTAAATAATCCTTACGACTACCTAAGGCTTAGAACAAGCCTATATAATCAACAATATTCCCTTACTAGAGTCATTCTTAAAACTTATCTTGGTAAGTTACGAAGTGACCACTCCTATGCCCCCTTCACATCATAACTAGACAAGCCTTAACTACATTAGATAAGCACTTATTCATTTAACATACTTTCTTAACTTAAGTCATTACCTTCATTTGTTCATTTAAGACTCATTTATCACATAAGAACATTCAAGTAATGGTCTTGGACAAGACCTAGGGAATCTAACTAACGCCTTCAAAGCCTATTGTACAATGTCTAGATAGTGTCCCATACCACCATCTTAACTTCACACAACTTATCTAATGCTAGTAAGTATACCATATGATGAGAATAGGAAATAACCTACATATACCATGATAGATAGAAATGGAATCCGGAAATTTAACCTACTCCAATGAGGCACATGCCATGTAGGCCCATGCTTAAGTAATATGAAGGGCTTCTATACACTCTAGTCTCATTCTCAAGTATAGCTAGATTGTATTCTAGTATCCTTCTCAAGTAGAGCTATATCCTATGACATAATTACTCGTTGTTAGCCTTTGTTCTCATAGAGGAATTGACACTAAAGGATCACATGTAGAGGTTCCTTATTTAGTTGATAACCCAATCGCATTCACGCCACAAAAGAGGTCCACTAGAACTACCTTTTAATGGCGACTAAGATAGCTCATTATGAATTTCCTAAGGATGATATGATATTGTTCCAGCCAATAAACCCTAAGACCATCATCTTTTATATGAAAGATACCGTTAGGGCTCTCCAACTTTAACATTCACAACCTTACCACTAGGTTTAAGGTTCCATGTACATGACCTTCTTAACATCATGTAAGGTCTCACATATCATTCATTCATATATGAGAAGGGAGCACTAAGCCTACCTAGTAAATACATAACATATTCACATATCATCCATACATGTATCAAGTAAGGTACACAAGTCTACCAAAACAAGACAAATCATTCTTTATTTTAGCACATATAGCATATCGTTCTTTGAAGCACTTAGGAATGACCTTTGTCATCTTTAAGTCATTGTATGCATTATTATATCATCAACAATATAACCATCACAACTTATACAGTCAAGTAGGAAAAATCATGTATCAACATCTAAGAGTAGATATATAAGCACATAGCCATAGTTTAGCATAATCTCCTAATATACATAGAAGAACACATACTTTCACATTCATCACATGTAGATAGATATGCTCATACTTCACAAAAATTAACTACACTAATCATCTTAATATTTCAAGAGTGCCGAAAAGGCCATTATTCATCATAATACATGGAGTAACACCGATAAGGCCACATAAATTCACATAGCGCCTCCACCATAGTGGACCATACAAATCACCATTTTAATACATAAAACTATATATAATATTAAGAAGTTAGGGAAGCATACCATCGATTCTATCTCACCACTTCAATCCAAAGCTAAATAATTCAATTCAATTCCAATAGACCCTTACCCAAGTCCATGAACATTAACTCAATACATAAACTATAATACTCAATGAATCTAGGTCAATTAAATATAGATTTATCAATCTAAGACAACCTAGATATAAATTCAATACAATTATTCTACACTAGAATTCATAATTATGAACTCAATATCAATTCAATAAGCTTAATATTCAAAGGATCTAAGAATATACAATACTCAATTGATCAAATTGACATAGCTTATACACATATCAATCATATTCTATACATTAATTAAAAGTCCATATCAATCTAAACTTGAATTCTTTAATATCAAAGCACAATCACATAACCCATATTTTAGTCAATTTGAGAGATTTGAGAAGTTCAAGGTTTCATGGAGAATTTCATTGGAAAAAATCAATATACATCAATACTATCATATCTTAATATGGAAAAGGGCCTAAAATACCCTCGAAGTATTGAAAATGGTACACAATTACCCTCCATCCACCTATTGGCCCTCAAATACCCTTCACATCCACCTTTGGGTCCAAATTTACCCTTTCATTAACGGACCAAAATTAAAAATACAGAAAAGGGCCTAAAATATCCTCGAAGTATTGAAAATGGTACACAATTACCCTCCATCCACCTATTGGCCCCCAAATACCCTTCACATTCACCTTTGGGTCCAAATTTACCCCTTCATGAACGGACCAAAATTAAAAATAATTAAATAATATTTTATAATTACGTGGCACTCAATCATTGGTTGAATTTAATATTTAAAATAATTTTAAACCCACCCATTTTAACTAAACCCGCCCCACTTGACCCAATTTAAAAAAATTAACCCATCTAATTAAAATATCCTAAAACCTTATTCCTCCCATTTTCACAAGTTCCATGACTCCATTGTCTTCTTCTTCTTCTTCATGAAGAAAATTTCAGCTTTTCTTCGATTTCTTGCCCTGAAGAACTTCAATCTCGTACATGTAAGTTCAATCGAAGTACATCAATAATAATAGTGAAAATGGTGGACCGACAAATCAAAAATTAGACGTATGATAACATGGACTGTCTATAACTTTTTTTTTATAATCTTGAAAAAATTATATGTTCCCCACGTGTGTAGAAGGGACTGAATATTTTGCTAAAATTGGTGAAAACATTCTATGATTAATTTTCTTTTTAAAAAACAATATCTTTGTTGTAAGGGAAAGAAAGTGCACGTCTTATTCTTGGAAAAGTTAGAAGAAGAAGAGCCATAGAAGTACATCAACTACGTGTGTGTGTACGAGATTAAAGTTCTTCGGGGAAAGAAATCGAAGAAGAATCTGACATTTTCTTCATGAAGAAGAAGAAGACAATGGAGTCATGAAAATTGTGAAAATGGGAGGAATAAGATTTTAGGATATTTTAATTAGATGGGTTAATTTTTTTAAATTGGGTCAAGTGGGGCGGGTTTAGTTAAAATAGGTGGGTTTAAAATTATTTTAAATATTAAATTACAACCAATAATTGAGTGTCACGTAATTAAAAATATTATTTAATTATTTTTAATTTTGGTCCGTTCATGAAGGGGTAAATTTGGACCCAAAGGTGAATGTGAAGGGTATTTGGGCCCAATAGGTAGATGGAGGGTAATTGTATACCATTTTCAATACTTCGAGGGTATTTTAGGCCCTTTTCCGTATTTTTAATTTTGGTCCGTTAATGAAGGGGTAAATTTGGACCCAAAGGTGGATGTGAAGGGTATTTGGGGGCCAATAGGTGGATGGAGGGTAATTGTGTACCATTTTCAATACTTTGAGGGTATTTTAGGCCCTTTTCCGATCTTAATATTTGAAAACATTTCATGCAAGAACCCAAGACTTAGAGTAGAAATTGGACTTTTTCATCTTTTTAAATCACTGAAAATCATCTTTGAAATTGAGTCTAAGGTGATAGAACGTGTTAGATGAAGAAATAACATACCTTATTAGAATCCAATAATAATTGAAGACAAAATTTCATTGAAGATCCATCATCAAGCTCTATCTTCACCTTTAGCTTTACGGAGGTTTTTGAAGAATCTTTGGCAGTGAATCCGTTTTGATTTAGGTGATAGGGTTTAAATGAGAGTTTTATGACTTATATCCTCTTAAAATACCCATAAACACTCAAAATAACAGTCCTCCTATATTATAAGACTTGGGAAAATTTCCCAAAACCACCAAGCCTTAAAAGAAAATTGAAGGCAGTTTACAGCACCATCGACGCTTTAGCATTGACGGTCCGTGGGTGAGCCCACGCCCCGTCGATGGGGGTATCCTTGGTTGATCCTGAAGTTCCTCAACCTGTATACTTGTAGGCTCCATCGACGCCCCCAGTCGACGAGTCGTCGTTTTATTGACAGGTTGTCATTTGGGGCGTCATTTGGCAATGCATGCAAGCTGCCATGCAACTTCAAGTCTTGAGTTGGGGTCCTCTTCTAGTTCCTCTTGTGGGTCCTAGGTGGAGTTGTACCCGGACGTTAAACCTCTAAACACGTACGTCTATGTATTAGGAACATCTCCAAACAAGTTCAACATCAAACAAGCTACGCAACATGCTAAAACACACCCAAACTCACAATGACGTCTAAAGTCTATTTTTCGAATGTCACCGGACATTCTTGGACGTTTGACCTCCAAACCTTACCAAATTCAACATGCTGTCTCTAAAACATTATCAATAATATAAGGACCTCATAAGAACATGAAAACACACAAGGCATATAGGTAAATATCGTCGAACGTCTTGTTCATTTCATGACGTTTGACTTCAAAATAAACCCAAATCTTGAGACACTGCCTAAAACATCATTTTAAATGCTCTTAGTACTTCAATACTTCATGTCACACAATAAGGCCCTAGTTTTACCTAAATCATTTTTGGAGGTGTTAGATTCTCTCCCACTTGAACAACATTCATCCTCGAATGACACTTTCCACTCTCCGAAAACTTCCAGGAGTAGAGACTCAACCTAAATCTCATGACAATACCAAACAAAAAACAATCAAGGAGGAACATCAATTTCACATAATTAAGAGCATCACAACACAAGAATAAACTAGAATAAATTTTACAACACATTATGCCATAAGACTCACATCCTTCATTTCAAATAACAAAAAATCATTTTATATTCAATTTAATGCTCATTTAAATCAATTCTAACCATATTACAACAATTTTCCATCAAAGTATGAATCAGTCAATTTTTTCAAAACCTTAAAGTGAGCAGAAATCCTTGGCAACTTTACAGTGAACATGCTTCACAATCTAATAATGCAACATTTAAGAAATTACTTATAAATACGCAATCAATCAAGTCTCATATAACAATTTAGACATGCTCACTATTCATCTTAATGAAACAATTAGAAATCTACACTAGATGCACATGAAACATGAGAAAGATACCATGCATGAAAACTCATTTTCTCATTCAAGAAAACTTCAACCAAAACAAGCATAAGGAGAATATTTGAACCCACTTATTCACAAAAGACTCCTATATAATTCAAGTTACTAATAACTCTTTGTTTAGGTTTGAATAAACACATAAAGAAAGGTTAGGGGTACCTCACTCCCAACAACCATTCTCTTGACCCTATTCCCCCACACAAGAGAAACACATTCTAAGGTCAATATAACATATACTACAAGGAAATCCCTCAAGGAAACTTAACATTACTAATACTTTATTACCAAGGTCTATCTAATAAAAACTAAAGACTGTCAAAGGTTTAATCATCTAACCACTACATTCCCCCTTACTAAGAAAAAATCACCTTTACTCTTTGAAATTTGATCACCTTCCTTTCTATGGTTGGGTCTTTAACAACTTCAAATCATCTCAACAACCACTCCTTCACATTTCTTACACTATAACTTACCATTCTTTCCAACTAAACTACCCTTCAAGGGTAACTTAACCAACCTAATGTAATCAATACCATCTTTCACACCTCATCTAACAAGTCACATCTCATCTTTTCTCTCCCTCAACCCAATATTCATAAATTCACCCTCAAGGGACCAAAAAAATGAGGGAAAAAAGGGAAAGACAACATATGCAAAGCTCTTAGGAACGATTATATGAATGGAAAAGTTACACTTTTCCTAGCACCCAATAACCTCTTATTCATAATATGACACGCTTCACATTATGACCAAGACTCTACTAGTTGTGGTTCATGAGACAACTAAAACACTCCCAATCCTTATGCTTTAGTATAAAATTTGTAACAACCCACAATTACACCCTAGAAGTTAGAGCAGCCTTTTGTCGCCTCACGACAAATGAGACTTCAAAAATTCTCATCAAAGCCACTCGTCTCATTCATTGCATAATAAATTTTTTACAATGATTAAGAATTTAAAACTTATTTCACACATGAAGAACTCTTTCCAATAATTATTACACAAGCGGAAGACGTTCATTTAAAACATTACAACTTTAAAACATCTCACTGAACCATCTAAACTTTGGAGTATACAATACTTGGGACTAAGCCTATACAAGACATAAAATACAGACTAATACATAAAGGAACATGCGTATATTGTCCTTGACTCTATGGGGACTCATCAATACTTCATCTTCAACCCTTAGAAACCTATCCATCCTCCATTGCATATAAGGATTTCCAATTCCCTACACTTTAGTCAAAAAGGGAAAAGAAGGGCTGGCACATTAGATTCACTAAGTATGGAAGTCATGCAAAAACCATTAAAAAGGGATATTTATTAAATAACATGCTTTTCAAGAATTTTGATTAAAACATCATAGTATAAGCATAAGAAACAACATTTAGCACCTTAGGTACACATAATAAATCATTTAAGAAATTATTCAGGTTTTTAGAACAACTTCATATTAAGCAAGTTCCTGTTATAGTGAACTCCTTCACTTTTATAGTGAATCCTGTCAACTTCACATAGAGAACTTCCTAGCATGTAATCCTCTAACTAAAAGCTGTCCTAAGACTCACTTGAGTTAGACAAAGAGAGACCGCTCATAAACCTCTCTAGGCACACAAAAATGATCATTAAGACCACCAATGATAGATACACACCAAGCACATAAACACATAAGCATGAGATCCTCCTACCAAAAGTGAATCTAAGTCTCAGTTGAGTTAATTGTGAAGCGACCGCCCATACAATCTCATACACACAAACTTAAGAGATCCTATAGATTACGTAATATAGAATTACTCTCACTTAATACATCAACACATAGAATATATGAGATTCTCCTTCCAAAGGCTATCAAAAGACTTAATTAAGTAAATCAACGATATAACGTCCATGATTGACCTCCTCAAGATTATCTAAATAATCCTTAAGACAACTTAAGAGCCATTCTTCATACTTATCTAGGTAAGATACGAAGTAACCATTCATATGCCCCCTATACACCTTAACTAGACAATCCTTAACTACATTAGATAAGAAATTATTCATTTAACATACTTTCTCAATTAAAGTCATTACCATCATTAGTTCATTTAAGACTCATTCATTACATAAGGACATTCAGTAATGGTCTTGGACAAGACCTTTGGACTCTAACTAACACTTAAAAGTGTATTGTGCAATGTCTAGATAGTGTCCCATACCACCACCTAAAATTCACAAAAATTCTCTAATGCTAGTAAGTATCTCATATTATGAGAATAGACAATAACCTTCATAGAACATGAAAGCTAGACATGGAATCCGATGTTCTAACCTACTCCGGTGAGGGTGTTCTAGTTGCCAAGGCTATAAATATGAAACATCCCATGTAGGCACATGTTTAAGGAATATGAGTGACTTTTATGCTTTCTAGTCTCATTCTCAAGTAGAGCTTCATCGTAGTCTAGTCTCCGTCTCAATTAGAGCTACTTCCCCTGAAATATTCATTCTTATCTAGCCCTTGTTCTCATTGAGTAATTGACACTAAAGTATCACATGATGAGGTTCCTTATCTAGATCATAATCCAATCACATTCACCATACAAAAGAGGTCCACTAGGGCTACCTTTAAAAGGCGACTAAGAGATTTCATTATGACTTTCCTAAGGATGATATGTTGTCGTTCAAGACAATAAACACTATGACCATTTTCCTTTACATGAAGGACACTATTACAGCTCTTCGACTTCAACATTCATAACCTTAATTACTAGGTTTAAGGTTCCATGTACATGACCTTCTTAACAGCATCAAAGGTCTCACATATCATTCATTCATACATGAAAAAAGTGCCCTAAGCCTACTTAGTCAATACATCACGTATTCACACATAATCCATACAGGTATCAAGTAAGGGACACAAGTCTACCAAAACAAGATACAATATCTTTATTTTATCACATATAGCATATCATTCTTTGAAGCACTTAGGAATGAAAATTATCATCTTTATGTAATCCTATAAATTACTATATCATCATCAATATAACCATCACAACTCATATGGTCAAGTAGGAACAATCATGTATCAACATCTAAGAGTACACATATAAGCACATGGCCATAGTCTTACATGATCTCCGAGTATACATAGAAGAAAACCCTTTCACATTGATCACATGTAGATTGATATGCTCATGCTTCACATAAATCAACTACAATAATCATCTTAATACTTCAATTATCGCTGACAAGGCCATGATCATCATAATAAATAAAGTAGTGCCGACAAGCCCACATCTATTGACATAGCACCACCACCATAAGTGGACCATACCAATAACCATTGTAATAAAAAAATATACGTAATATTAACAAAGTTAGGGCAACATGCCACCCATTCAATCTCACCACTTTAATCCAAAGCTAAATCATCCAATTCAATACCAATAGGATCTTACCCATGGCCATGAACATCAATTCAATAAATAAACTATAGTACTCAAAGAATCTAGGTCAATTCAATATAGATTTATCAATCTATGACAACCTAGATATCAATTAAATAGAATTATTACATCAATCAATACTCCAAAGAAAACTACACTAAAATTCATAAACATTAGGTCACTATCAATTCAATAATCTTAATATTCAATGGATCTAAGAATAAACAATACTCAATTGATCAAATTGAAACAGCCTATAAACCAAATAATGATAATCTATACATGAATCAAAGCCCATTACAATCTACACCTATATTTTTATTAATATTAAAGCATAATCACATAACCCATATTTTAGTCAAATTGACAGATTTAATAAGCTCAAGGTTTCATGGAGAATTTCATTGGAAAACATAAATTATACATCAATAATATCATATCTTAATGTTTGAAAAAATTCCATGCAACAACCCAATACTTAGAGTAGAAATTGGACTTTTTCATCTTTTTTCATCTTTGAAATTGAATCTAAGGTGATAGCAAGACTTAAATGATGAACTCCCATGTCGTATTAGAAGAATATAATGATAATTGAAGAATAAACTCAATTGAAGATCCATCTTCAATCTGTTTCACCTTGAGATATAATGGAGGTTTTTGAAGAAACTTTGGAAGGGAATGGGTTTTAATTTAGGTGCTAGGGTTTAAATGAGATTTTATGACATATATTCTCTTAAAATACCCATAAACACCTAAAATAACAGTTCTCTTATATTATAATACTAGGGGTGAATTTTCCAAAACCCCCAAGCCTTAACAGAAAATTGCAGGAAGTTAACCTCACCATCGACGCCCTAGCATCAACGGTCTATTGGTGAGACCACGCCCCGTTGATAGGGGTCTTGTTGGTTGCTTCTATATATCTTAAATCTACAGAATTGGAATCTCCATCAATGCCCCAAGTCGACGAGCCGTCGTTCCACCCAATGGCCGTCGTTTGGATCGTTGTTTGGCACTAAATGCAAGCTGTTAGCATATTCAAGTCTTGAGTTGGGGTCCTCCTCTAGGGCCCCTTATGGATCCTACGTGGAGTTGTACCTCGATGTTAAACAACAAAAAATGTACGTCTAGCTATCAGGAACATCTACAAACATGTTAAACATCAAACAAGCCACGCCACATGCTAAAACACATCCAAACTCACAAGGATGCCTAAAGGTTATTTTTCGAATGTTACCGGACGTTCTTGGACATTTTACCTCCAAACATTTCCAAACTCAACTTGTTGACTCTAAATACCATAATAAATCATATAAGGACCTCATAAACTCATTACTGACTCATAATCACGTGAAAACACATAAGGCACATAGGTGACTAGTCGTCAAATATCTTGGTCATTTCTTGACGTTTGTCTTTAAACATGACCCAAATCTTGAGACATTGCCTCAAACATAATTTTAAACAATCTTAGGACTTTAAGACTTTATGTCATATATATTAGGCCCTTGTTTAACCTAAATCAATTTTGGAGGCGTTATAGTGATTAATATTGATTTCATCATAGGTTTACCCAGATCTCGTAGGGAGCATGATTCTATATGGGTGATTGTCGATAGAATAACAATATCAACCCACTTTTTGCTGGTACAGACTACCCATTCAGTAGAGGATTTAGCCAAGTTATATATTAAGGAGTTGGTAAGGCTTTATGGAGTCCCACTCTACATTATTTCAGATAAAGGTAAATAATTCACTACACATTGCTGGAAATATTTTTGGAAGGCTTGGGTTCAAGGGTGAACTTGAGTACTGCATTTCATCCACAGATAGATCGACAAGAAGAACATAACATTCATACATAAAAAGATAAGTTGAGGGAATGTGTGATCGGTTTCAAAGGTAATTGGGATGATCACCTACCTATAATTGAGTTTGCTTACACTAATAGTTATCACTCTAGTATCCATATGACTCCATATCAACCTCTTTATGGGAGAAGATGTAGGTCTCCTATTAGATGGTTTGAAATTGGTTAATCGGGGTTGGTAGGAACAAATTAGTTCACCAAGCTATGAAGAAGGTGAAGGTTATTCAAAAAAGGTTGAAAATGATGTAGAGTTATCAAAAATCCTACACTGATGTTAGAGAAGGTTGTGAGAGTTTGAAGTAGATAATTGGGTATATTTGAAAGTTTAAACCATGAAGGGTGTTATGAGGTTTGATAAGAAGAGGAAACGTAGTCCCCGATATATTTGACCTTACCGCATAGCGAAGAGGATTTCTAATGTAGCTTATAAGTTGGAGATACCACAAGCGTTAGCATCAGATCATCCAGTGTTTCACATCTCCATGATGAAGAAGTGCGTGGGCGATCAATCTTTGATCACACAAATTGAAAATAATGCGATCAAGGACAGTCTATCTTATGAGAAAATTCTTATTTAGATTCTTGATTGCCAAGTTTGTAAATTTAGAAAAAAAAGAAGTAGCTTCAGTCAATGTCCTTTGGAGGAACAATATGTTGAGGAAGATAGTTGGGAAGCCAAAGAGGATATGAATATGAGATTTTTTGTATCCGAAGACAATGAAGATCAAGTTACTAATTTTCTTCTTAGTACTCCTTAAATTAGAAGTGATCATGTTGTTTTTTGCATTTTTTCTTGTTGGATTTTTAAACTAGATGTTACCATTCTTGCCTAGTAAGAGTAATCTTATTCGAGGATGAATGTTCACAAAGGAGATATATTGTAACATCTCGCAACGAAAAAGAAACTAGAAGGAAGTTTAGACATTGGAAATAGTTATTTTTTGAAAAATATTGAAAATCTAGAAATTTGGTAAGTAAGTTAAAGTGAGTTTTGGTCAACTACAAACGGACATAAATGCTATCTCATGACGATTTAATTAAACTTACAAATATGGTTAGAAATCCCTTGTAACAATATTTCAATGCCACCAAGTTTGCCAAATTTCGAGTATGGATAACCGAGTTATGCCATTTGGAAGTTGGGCTGTTGTATTAAGGAAATGTCCGATCCATAAAATAAAAGGAAAATTGTGTCTTTTCCTTGCCCAATTAATAAAAAAATTTATTGGTTAGTTTAGGTCAAAACAGAGTTTGTTAAGTTTATGCTTTTGACAAAGAGAGTTGGGGCTTTTGTAGAAAGAACGCAAGAAAAAGGAGAAGAGGAAAAGCAAGAGTTTCCAAGTACGATCTTTTTGGATTGCGGATTGTTTTAGATACTACCGGATATGTAAGTCTCTCATAGTGTTTAATTCATTTACCCACGGGCCAAACATGTTTAGTTTAGTGCAATTCATCCTTATAGAGTTTAAAGTTTATGTTCTTGACATGAACTATTGAAATTGAATGTTGTTCTTGAATTGGCTTGAATTTTGGAGTTATGGAGGTCTTTAAATTGTGTTTTTGAGATGCTTTAAGTTGCATTCGTGAGTACTAAAATGAATTTGAGGAAAATATTCTTTTTTACGCGGATTTAGGCTTGAAAATGAATAAGGAAACATTTGGACAAGTTATGTCAAACATGTCCGCGCCGCAGACTTGTTCCCAAGAAAAAGTCATATGACATCACTGACAGGACATGGACTATGCTTTCTCAAAATTTAATTTAGTAAATAATTATTAAGCTGGATTTTCGTGTTGCTAACTAGTTCAAAGATGGTGATTTCGTAATTTTTTTCTTTATCTATTCGGAATAATTCCTTAACATCATGATGTCTTTCGAAACACAAATCAAAATCTTTGAATATATAATTCAATTCAAGGATCATTTAAGTGTCAATTCATGTAAGAGTTAAGATGAAAGTCAAGAGTCAAGTCAAGTGAAGTTCAACAATGTTTTCAAGGTCTTTTACAAATGTTTAAACTTTGTTTTAAGACTAAAATTTTCAAGTTATTCTAAGAGTAATTAGTTGAGTTAATTTATCAAAAAATATAGGGAACTAATTATTCTCAAGAGATTTATAAATGTTTTATCATTAAGATTAGAAGAAATTGAAATTTCCAAAAAAGAGTTTTGAGGAAGAAAATGGAACATCAATTCCAATAGAGCTTTTAGACTAACTGTTGAGTAATTATCTCAACCCAAAGAAATAAGTTGTTTTTAAAACATATGAGTTAAATATATTTTTTGGGAGTAGTATTGAGAACATATATGGGGATGCGAGTTCATATTAACTCA
The DNA here is from genome assembly GCA_027705065.1 of Solanum peruvianum. Classification (NCBI taxonomy): domain Eukaryota; kingdom Viridiplantae; phylum Streptophyta; class Magnoliopsida; order Solanales; family Solanaceae; genus Solanum; species Solanum peruvianum. Next base: position 15,742 of record JAKWJD010000309.1, on the reverse strand, counting down.
AAGTTTCCATAAACCATGTAGCCATGAAGGACATTAAAGGATCATACTTTTAATATGATGCTGAAGCTAAGCTTTTGGATCCACAAAGTTAGTAAGATCCTTTAATGATGAGAAGTTATAGTATGGTCCTTGGCAGTGTGAGGTAAAACAATGTAACATAGCATAGGCTCATTGTGATAGTTGTCAGTTAGAGAATCCGCCTCGGAAGTTATATTATTTTAAATGATTAAATTTAAGTTTGTTATTACTTTATCTTTATGTAACTAAGATTATTTTTTATGATACCTTTCAATTTTAGTCTTAGTTTCAGTTTTTTCTAGATTTATCTGGGGGCATGTCCTATCATTTAAGATGATTTATATGATTTATATTCCGCACAATATTTATTGATTTAGTTGCTTTAGTATGCTTATGATATGCCATTTGGTTTAGATGAAGGTCACTCATGATCCTAGGTCCCGTGTCCGTGACCAAGGGTAGCCTAAGGGCATGTAACTATTAGTTCTTAAGGATGAATCCTCTAGACTTCAATGGTTCAAGTGTCACTTAAGATCCAGAAAACATTACGAAGGAGCTGCTGAAAATAATTGAGGTGTTGCATATTATTTCTGTTGAGTGAGGGGAACTAGTTGCATACCAAGTAAGGGTGTTGCTAGAGTATAGTACAACCAATGAACGAAGAGTAAATTTGAGGGTGAACCAATTATGATTTGGCCAGTGTTCGAAGATTCCTTCTTGGGGTGTTATTTCATCATTAACTTTGAGACGCAAGGTTAAGAGAATTACTCACTCTTAAGCACGAATCAATGAGTGAGCATGATTACAGTCTGAAGTTCACTCAACTGTCCCGCGATGCTTTGAAGATTGTTGCTGATATGAGGTGTGGGATGAGCTTATACATATTTGGGTTGTTTCATCTATCGAGAAAATAAGGTAAGGTAGGGATATTTATAGGGGTCATTAACATAGAAAGGTTGATGAAACATGTTCAATAGGTTGATAAAGATAAGATTAGAGATAGCGAGGAGTTCCAAAACAAGAAGGCTAACACAACACGAAATGAGGTAGGGCAGCAGAAGAGTAATGCAAACGAGACATCCTTTACACACAAGAGAAATCGACCTGCTCCATCATATGATTGTCAACCTGCACCAAGTAACAAAGGTCAGTTAAAGAATAAAAAATTGTAGAATCTCAAAGCTAGACCTGCACAATATCAAGGTAGCGTGGAACAAGGAGGTAATTGTACCCCTTCTATGATAAGTGTGGTAGAAATTACTCATGAAAATTTCATTATGGATCTAGCAATTGCTTCAAATTTTGAAAAATGGTCACTTCATGAGAGAGTGCCCTAATAACAACAAAGGTTATGGTAATGGGGGCAATAAACCTAATCTTCTTTAGCAACTCAACCAGACAGAAATACACCTAGAAGAGCTACTTTAGGGATAGGCAGATGAGCACACTGTCTTTATGATATCACCAGTCGCCAAGAGCAAGAGAATTCACCACATGTTGTCAATTGCATGGTGAAAGTATTTACTTTATATGTATATGCTTTTTTAGATCCAAGAATAAGTCTATCTTTTGTGACTACTTATAGTTCTATGAATTTTGATATTCTTCCTGAGAAACTTTTGGAGCTCTTCAATGTTTCCAAACCTGTTGCGGAGTGTATTCTACATGAGCGAGTTTATGATGATTATATATTTTTTATCAACACAAGGAGACCATGTCTTACTTAGTCAAGTTAGACATGGTAGATTTTGATGTTATTCTAGGTACGGACAAGATTCATGCATTTTATGTCTAATCGTATTGTAGAAATTGAGTAGTTAAGTTCCAATTTCATAATGAGATAATTATAGAGTGGAGGAGTACTTCAATGTTGCTTAAGGGTCATTTTAATTTGTATCTTAAGATGAGAATGTTATTTGCCAAACGGTGTGTTTATCACTTAGTCTGTGTAAATAACTCAAGTATTGACACCACATATTCAGTCAGTTCCAACTGTGAGTAAGTTACTAGAGGTATTTCCAGATAATCTTCCTGTAGTCCCTCCTTAGAGAGAAAAAGACTTCGGTATAGATAATATTCTAGCTACTCATCCTATTTCTATTTCCCCATATAGAACGAATCCATCTTAATTGAAAGAATTAAAATAGAAGTTAAAGATCTTCTTCATAAAAACTTTATTTGACTCAGTATCTCACCTTCGGGCACTTCGATCTAATTTGTGAAGACGAAGGATTGTTCAGTTAGGATGTGTATTGATTACCACCAGTTAAACAAGGTTACAACATAGAATAAGTATCTCTTTCCAAGGATTAATGATTCTTTCGATCAACTTAAGAGTGCTACTTGGATTTTAAGATTGACCTTAGATTAAGCTATAATTAGTTGAGACTAAGAGAAAATGATGTCCTTAAGACAACATGCAGGACCCTTAATGGTCATTATGAGTTTTTAGTCATTTCAAATGGTTGACTAATGATCCTACAATGTTCATGCGTTGTATGTGCAGAGTGTATAACCGTTAGCTTCATATTTGTGTTATCATATTCATTGATGACATTCTAATGTATTCAAGGAATGATGAGGATCATGCTACTCATCTCAGAGTAGTTCTCCAAACTCTCTAGAATAGAGAGTTGTATGCTATTTTTTTATGTGGAAGTATTGGCTTGAGTCTGTGGCATTCTTTGACAATATTTTTTCCGGTGCTGGGATTTAATTTGATACTCAGAAGATTGAAGCAATGCTGAACTAGCCTAGACCTAAATTTATAACTGATATTAGGATATTCTTTGTATTGTTTGGTTATTATAAGAGGTTTGTCGAGGGGTTTGCATACATTTCATCCCCATTGACTAAGTTGAGTTAGAAAATTTTGATGTTTTAATTGTCTTAAGATTGTGAGAATAGTTTTCAAGAATTCAAAGCTAGGTTGCCTACTACCCTAGAGTTGACCTTATCGGAGGGTACGCAATGTTTTATTGTCTATTAGGATATGCCCGAAATTGGAGTGGGTTATGCATTGATAAACAGTGGAAAATTTATTGCTTATGCCTCTAAAAAACATAAGATTAAAGAGAGGAATCACCGGACCAATGATCTATATTTGATTGATATTGTGTTTTCTCTATTAATATTGTGTCACTATATTTATGGTGATCACCAATCACAAGAGTCTGAAGTATCTATTCATTTAGAAAAAAAATAATCTCAGACATAGAAGATAGTTGGAGTTACTCAAGGATTACGACTTCAGTATCCTTATCACCCAGGTAAGGAAAATATTGTTGATGATACTTTGAGCAAGTTATATATATGAGGTACTTTCAATGTTGAGGAAGACGAGAAGAAATTGTCGTGGGATGTGTACGAACTTCTTCTTTGGATCCTGTTTGTAAGATTTAAATGAAAGTGGAGTAGTGGTGATGAGTGGGACTGAATCACAGATGTGTCAGAAGTGAAAGAGAAAAAAGACCAAGACCTTGTTTTGCTTGAACTTAACTCAAATGATCATAAGAGGAAAGTGATGGATTTTGAACTATGAGGACATGGTGTATTGAGGTATCAAGGTAGGTTTTAGGTACCAAGGGTGGATGAAATCGAAGAGAGGATAATGGAAGAGGCTCATAGCTCAAGGTGTTTGATCCATAGTGTTTCCACAAATATATAACGTGACTGAGAAATCTATTAGTGAAGAAGTATGAAGAAATATACAGGTTGGTTCTTTGCAATGTGGCCGAATTGTCAACAAGTTATGGTAGATTACCAATGTCCCGGTGGTATAGCTCAGAATATAGACATTCAGAAATGGAAGTCGGAGATTATAAATATGGAATTTATCACTAGTATGTCACAGTCTCACGGATATCTTGATTATATTTTGGTGATCGTAGATTGAATGACTAAATCAGCACAAGTTTTGTCGGTAAATACTACCAATTTAGCAGAAGCTTATGCCAGATTTTTTATTCAATAGCTGGTTAGACCTCATGGACTTTGAGTTTCCGTCAATTCAAATAGAGGTGCACACTTAACTGCATAGTTTTTCCAGAAAGGTTTGGTTGGAAAGTGAATATGAGTACTTTTCATCCCTCAGAGCAATGGTCAAGCAAAGAGTATGATTAAGACTTTAAAATATATGTTGAGGGAATGACTGATAGATGTCAAGGGTAATTTGTATGATCACTTACCTCTCATCAATTTTCTTATAACAATAGTTATCTCTCTAGCATCCAAACGGTTCTCAATGAGGCTCTTTATGGGAGAAGATGTATATCTTCTACAAGATGATTTAAGGATTGTGAGGCTAGGATGAAAGTACCAAACTTTGTTCATCAAACCATGAAGAACGTGATCACTATTCAATAAAGGTTGAAAATAGCATAAAGTCGTCAGAAATCCTATACATAGGTTAGGAGGAGCGACTTGGATTATGAGGTGGATGATTGGGTTTATTTCAAGGTTTCACCCATAAATTATGTTGTAATATACGATAATAAGTTGAATATTAGTCTTTGGTATATTGGTCCATACAAGAAATCCATGAGTATTGGTAATTTAGTGTATGAGTTTGAGCTTCCACAACAACTAGAAGAAGTCCATTCTGTGTTTCAAATTTCTATGTTAAAGAAGTGTATGGGTGATCCTTCACTTATAATACCTATTGAAAATATTGGTACTAAAGACAACATATCTTGTGAGGAGTTACCCAATGAGATACTTGATCGCCCACTTGGCAAGTAAAGGACCAAAGACGTTGCGTCGGTCAAAGTATTATGGAGGAACTAGTTTGTTGAGGAAACTTTTTCGCAAGCTAAAGAGGATATGAATAAGAGATACCCATATCTCTTTGAGTCCTGATAAATTCCAAATCAAGGTAATAATTCTTTTTTGGTACTCTTTCAGTTTATGTGTTATGTTAATTTACATGTTTGTTGTTAGAGTGGGGTGTCAAATGTTCCACCCTTCAATCTACTTTGGAGTGATCTCATTCTACAATGAATGTTCCCGAAGGGGAGATATTGCAACATCCTTTCTTAGAAAGAACAAATATTAGGAAAAACAAATTTGGACAGAACCAATTAGAAAATTTTTCAAGATTATGCTTAAGATGTGAGTTTTTGGTCAACAATAATTTTTTCTTTTCTTAACCCCATCAGATTAAAAACGTTTTGATTTATATTTTTTGGTCAAATCTGATATGGGTTAATTTACAAAATCTAAGTTGTGCTTGGGGTTTCAAAAGAGAGTTAAAGAAGAGGAAAATAGGAGAAAAAGAATAAAGATCAAGATTTCTTGTGAATCAAGGAATTGTTTTGCCAAATCAAGGTATGTAAGATTTCATAGTTTTTGGTCCGTTCCCTCACACGCAAATAATTACTTACGTATTCGAATTGAATCCATAAAATTGAGAATATTTGAGTTCTTGAAGAGTTTCCTGAAATTCAATTTTTGTTCTTTTATTATGAGGTTTTGTTGAGTTCTTATGATCAGGATCTTGTGTTGAAGAGTAAGTTAGGATTAATATCAATGCAATTATAATGGTTCATATAAAAGAAAAGAGTTTGAGGGGAATCGTTTGATTCTACATGTGTTAGGGTAGGAAACAAGCAATAAAATTCATTAGTTTCGGGTAGGTGCATGTCTCAACGTACAAGCCATAGTGCCCAAACTACTAGTCTATATTTTGGTGCTGTCACGACCCAAATCGGGGACGCGACTGGCACCCACATTTACCCTCCTATGTGAGCGAACCAACCAAATCTAACCTTTAACATTTTAATACAATATCAACAAAAGAAATGCGGAAGACTTAAACTCATTAATAAAAACAATTCAAAACTATTATTATTATTCCCAAAATCTGGAAGTCATCATCACAAGAACATCTATCTCAAATTGCTAAACTAAAACTGTCTAAGAAGGTAAAACAACTACTAGCTAGTCCATGCCGGAAGTTCAAGGCATCAAGACTTGAATAAGAAGACCCAGTCCAAGCTAGACGCATTAGCTCACCCTGAATTTCCGAAGGTAGTGAAGACTGGCTAGATCTACTGTTGAGTTGAAGTTGACGGAACGTTTGCTGCATTACACAAATAACAAAGAAGAAAAACATAAAAGTAGGGGGTCAGTACAACCACAAGTACTGAGTAGATATCATCGGCCAACTCAAAATAGAAGATAATATATATCAAGTAATATTATAAATCAATTATAAACTCAACATGTAGCAACAACAAGTACTATAACCATCAACAAGTACCATCAAGTTCATCCATGAGGGCTCAAGCCTCAATACCATACTCATTTGGGAATTAAGTTCATTATGTTGAGTATATTATCATCTTTCAAGATTCATTATCTTTCTTCCTCTTGTGTCGGTACGTGACACTCCGATCCCCTACCACTATGTGTCGGTACGTGACACTCCGATCCCCTATATGTGTCGGAACGTGACACTCCGATCCCCTATATGTGTCGGAACGTGACACTCCGATCCCCTATATGTGTCGGTACGTGACACTCCGATCCCCTAATTCTACGTGTCGGTTCGTGACACCCGTCCCACTAATACTATGTGTCGGAACGTGACACTCCGATCCACTAATACTATGTGTCGGAAGTGACACTCCGATCCACTAACCTCATTCAATTCGTTCATCAAGCCTTCTCTATACCAAGGCATCACCAATCCCATTACTTCAATTCATCAAGCCTTCTTTTTTACCAAGGCATCATCATTAATAACATAGATTAAAGTTTCTTTCAAGATTTGGGATTTCAATGATTTTCATCATGCTTGTTTTATCAAAATCACATAATCATATTCATGCAAGCATACAATTAAGCATATAGACAGGTTTACAATACTTCCCATACATATCATGCGCTATTAAGAGTCTACTACGAATAGCATGAAACCATAACCTACCTTCACCGAAGAATTGATCAAACAAGCTAGTCCTCAAGCTGCGTTTTCTCCTCCCTCTCGATCGATCCCTCTCTTTCTCTTTGTTCTCTCTGTTTGTTTTATTCAAACCCTCTTTCCTTTACCCTAATTATCATATAATTAAGACTAAAAGAGGACAATAGACCCCACTAATTAACTTAAGGTTACCTCTTTTAACCCCCAAGTAATTAGACTTATTAATATTAACCCTCAATCTTTATAATTAAGGAAAGAATAGTCCAAAACAACCCTTAAAACGTGTAGAGGAATCATATTCTTCCTGGGATTTGCGCAACCTGTGACGGGCCGTCGTGCCTGCGACGGTCCGTCACGATGGTCGTCGCAGCCTCCCAGAATCCAGGTGAACTGTGACGGCCCGTCACACCAGTGACGGTCCGTCCTGCACCACCGTCCTGACGGTCAGAAACTCGTTTCTTGTACCAAATTCTCAAAAGTTGAAGTGTTTTGCAACGGGAAATCACGACGGTCCGTCGTGGATGTGACGGCATATCCTGCAGGTCCGTCACAATTTACAGAGAGTCGATTTTCAGTATCCAATTTCAGAATTCTAAGTATTCTGAAACGATGCACCCTCGACGGGCCGTCGTGCCTGTGACGGTCCGTCGCAGTGCCCGTGGTCTTGGCCAGTTTTTCCAAAATTAAAATCTGCTACTCAAAACGACTAAACAGGTCGTTACAATAGATACCAATTTACCCATCGTTCGTCCCCGAACGATCAAACGAAGAAAAAAAATGGCAAAAAGGAGTCCCTGAATCTGTAAACAGATGTGGGTATTTTTCTTGCATATCTGCCTCCTTCAACCGGTCGATTCTTCCATTGAACTTTGATGGATGCAATCTCTCTCGACCTCAACTTGCGAACCTCTCCATCTAAAATAGCAACTGGTTCCTCTTCATAAGTCAAATTCTCATCAAGCAAAACTGAATCCCAACTGATAATGTAGTTTCCATCTCCGTGGTATCTTTTCAACATGGACACATGAAACACCGGATGCACTCCGGACAGCCCTGGGGGCAAGGCTAATTCATAAGCCACCTCCCCTATTCGCTTTAGTACCTCGAATGGTCCAATATACCTTGGACTTAGCTTACCTCTTTTGCCAAACCGCATCACCCCTTTCATGGGTGAAACCTTCAACAAGACTTGTTCACCCTCCATGAACTCCAAGTCTCTAACCTTTCGGTCTGCATACTCCTTTTGTCTACTTTGCGCTGCTAGAAGCTTTTCTTGAATGCGCTTCACCTTATCTAACGAATCCCTCAAGAGGTCAGTACCCCAAGGTCTAACTTCAAATGCATCAAACCACCCTATGGGAGATCTACACCTCCTCCCATACAATGCTTCAAATGGAGCCATATCAATACTAGAGTGATAGCTATTATTGTATGAAAAACTGCCAAAGGTAAGAAGCTATCCCAATGGCCACCAAACTCTATCACGCATGCACGAAGCATATCCTCCAACACTTGAATCGTTCGCTCAGACTGACCATCGGTCTGAGGGTGAAATGCCGTGCTAAGGTCCACCTAGTACCCAATTCAGCATGCAATGTTTTCCAAAACTTAGAAGTAAACTGCGTACCTCTATCTGATATGATGGATACTGGAACTCCATGCAATCGAACGATTTCTGAGATGTAGATTTTTGCTAACTTCTCTGCATTGTAAGTCACCTTGACCGGAATGAAATGAGCGGACAGTTAGTTAACCTATCAACAATCACCCAAATGGATTCATACTTACCCATTGTCTTTGGAAGACCAACCACAAAGTCCATTGCGATTCTCTCCCACTTCCATTCCGGAATGGGCATTCTCTGAAGCGTTCCTCCGGGCCTTTGTGTTCATACTTTACTTGTTGACAGTTCGGACATTTGGCAATAAAGTCAACAATATCGCGCTTCATTCTACTCCACCAGAGGTGTTGCTTTAGGTCGCGATACATCTTGGTTGCACCCGGATGTATAGAATACCTTGAACTATGAGCCTCTGTCAGAATAGTATTGATCAGATTATCGACGCGGGGTACACATACCCTTCCCTTTATTCTCAAAACACCTTCCTCATCAATTGTTGCTTCTTTAGCCTCCCCTTGCAACACCTTATCTCGAATCCGGATTAATTTCTCATCATCAAACTGCTTCCCCTTAATCTTGTCAAGGAAGGAGGATCTTGCCTCCACACAAGCTAACCATCCTCCCTTCTCATTTACTTCTAACCTCATGAGGTCATTAGCCAAAATCTGCACTTCTCTAGCCAATGGGCGTCTAGAAGCTTGCAAATGAGCTAGACTTCCCATGCTTCCCGCCTTTCTACTCAAGGCATCTGCCACAACATTGGCCTTTCCCAGATGATACAAGATAGTGATGTCGTAGTCCTTCAGTAGTTCCATCCATCTCCTCTGTCTCAAGTTCAAATCTTTCTGAGTAAAGACATACTGTAGACTACGATGATCCGTATAGATTTCACACTTAACCCCATATAAATAATGTCTCCATTGCTTTAGTGCAAACACTACCGCGGCCAATTCCAAGTCATGAGTTGGATAGTTACGTTCATGCACTTTTAATTGTCTTGAAGCATAAGCAATCACGTTCTTCTCTTGCATTAGCACTGCACCCAACCCAGAATAGGATGCATCACAATAAACAATGAAGTTCTTACCCTCTACTGGCAAGGTAAGGATAGGTGCGGTAGTCAACAAAGTCTTGAGTTTCTGAAAGCTTTCCTCACACTCATCCGACCATGTAAATGGAACATTTTGCTTAGTCAAGTTCGTCAGTTGGGAAGCAATAGAAGAGAATCCCTTGACAAATTGGCGGTAGTAGCTAGCTAACCCAACAAAACTCCGTATCTCTGACACATTAGTGGGTCTTACCCAATTCTTCACTGTCTCAATCTTAGAAGGATCTACCATCACTCCCTCCTTAGAAACTACATGCCCCAAGAAGGACACTGCATCTAGCCAAAACTCACACTTAGAGAACTTGGCGTAAAGCTTTTTCTCCCTCAACATCTCCAATACAATTCTCAAATGCTCCTCATGTTCCTTCTTGCTTTTAGAGTAAATCAGTATATCATCAATAAACACGATCACAAAGAGATCCAAATACGGCTTAAAAATCCCATTCATCAAGCTCATGAAAGCAGCGGGGGCATTTGTAAGACCAAAAGACATCACTACAAATTCATAATGCCCATACCTAGTCCGAAAAGCGGTCTTTGGCACATCTGTTGCCCGTATTTTCAATTGATGATAACCGGATCTCAAGTCGATCTTCGAGAAGACACAAGCACCTTGTAGTTGATCAAATAAGTCATCAATGCGAGGAAGAGGATACTTGTTCTTAATAGTTACCTTGTTCAACTGCTGGTAGTCTATGCACATACGAAAACTCCCATCCTTCTTCTTCACAAACAAAACCGGAGCACCCCAAGGAGATGCACTTGGTCTAATGAAGCCTTTACTCAACAACTCTTGAAGTTGAGCCTTTAACTCTCTTAATTCGGCGGGAGCCATTCTATACGGGGTTATAGAAATGGGGCGAGTACCTGGTTCCAAATCAATGCAGAAGTCAATATCCCTATCCGGTGGCATGCCAGGAAGATCTGCAGGGAACACATCCAAAAACTCACGGACTACCGAAACTGACTCAATCGAGGGTACTTGGGTAGTGTCATCCTTGATATGTGCCAAGAAAGCTAAACACCCTTTACTCACCATTTTCTTAGCTCAAAGAAAGGAAATGATGCGCACCGGATTGGAACTGTAGTCACCCTCCCACACTAACGGATCTGTCCCAAGCTTGGCTAACGTCACCGTTTTAGCATTACAATCCAAGATCGCAAAATTCGGAGAAAGCCAAGTCATACCCAGATTACATCAAAGTCAACCATTTCTAAGATAACCAAATCTACATAAGTGTTGCTCCCCACGAAATTCACCAAACAAGACCTATGTACCTTTTCAACTACCACAGAGTCACCCACCGGAGTAGAAACACGAATAGGCATGTCAAGTAATTCACAATACAATTTTAGACCATTAGCAAATGATGAAGATGAAGATACAAAGAAAACGTGGAGCCAGGGTCAAATAATACAGATGCCATGCAATCACAAACCAAAAGATTACCTGTGATAACAACATCAGACGCCTCCGCTTCGGATCTCCCAGGGAAAGCGTAACAATGGGCCCTATCACCAGTCTGTCCGTTGCCCCTACCATGTTGTGTCGTAGTGGCTCCCATTTGCCCATCACCTCTGCCGTTGTGGTGACCACCATTACCTCGACCACCACGCCCTGCAGAATAACGGCCTCTACCATGACCACCTCTACCTCTAGCTATTGGGGGTCTGTAACTCTGTTTTGGACAATTCCTCCTAATATGTCCAATCTCCCCACATCCATAGCACTCTCTGGAGTCAGGCATAGGTCTCTCGGAGTAGTGTTGACCGTTCTGAGGTGGACCCCCAACTACAGTCTGTAGTGAAGACTGAATTGGTCGAACTGAGTGACCTCCGTAGCTCTGTCCTCTAGAGTAAGAACCATTAAACTCACCTCCCCTTCGAAACCTTTTTGATGTCGATGTCGTGGTAAAGTCATCTGGTTTCACTCCTTCCACCTATATCACAGTCTACCACCTCTTGGAAGGATGTTGCCGTTGCCGCTACCTGTAAGGCTGAAATCCGCAACTCTGACCTCAACCCCTTCACGAAACGGCGAATCCGTTCCTGTGGACTGAAACAAAGTTGGGTGGCATATCTGGATAGTGCGCGAAATTTAGCCTCATATGTGTTAACTGTCATCCTTCCTTGCTCTAGACTCAAGAACTCATCCCTTTTTCTATCTCTCAAAGTCCTTGGGATATACTTCTCCATAAACAAGCTAGAGAATGATTCCCAAGTCATAGGTGGTGCCTCTGTTGGTTGACACTCAACATGTGACCGCCACCACATTTTGGCGTTCCCTTGAAACTGATAGCTCACGAACTCCACGCCAAACCGTTCTACTATACCCATCTTGTGTAGTACTCATGACAATCAACTAGAAAATCGTAGGCATCCTCTGATTCTGCACCCTTAAAGACTGGAGGTTTCAATTTCAAGAACTTACTGAAGAGTTCATGCTGATCATTTGTCATAATAGGCCCAGTCGTCAAACGTGGAAATGTGCCTATTCCCATTGATGCATCCATGCGGGGAGCCATAGTAGCCGCATGTCGTATCTCTGAAACGGAGGGTTGGTGCAGAAACCACTGGGGGTGCCTGATCCTGATCAGATAACCCGCTAAGATAAGCAAGTACTTGGTTGATCATCTCGGGGTAGGTTGGTTGGTGGCAATTCCTCATGTGTCACTTGTTCATTTCCCCTTCTCACCCTCTATTATCCATCCTCGGTCGGTGGAGGAGTCACCGCCCTAGTATCAGATGGGCTAGGGGCTCGTCCTCTTCCTCTAGAGGACGTCCTCCCACGACCTCTCCCACGGCCTCTTACCGCTGCTTTCCTCGAGCCACAGCCCCAGTGGCTGGCTCAGTCGTTTCTTGTCTTTCCGTTGTTGTGCTGGTGCTGGTGCGGTCGTTGCTCTAGTTCTAACCATCTGCGAAATAGAGTGAAGATGGTCAGATACCAATTTGTATCACCTAGATACCAATTGGACTCAAGTAGTAGCACGAAAGAAAGAATGAAAGAATGGAATTTTCCTAAAGTCTATAGCCTCTCAAAGAAAAGTAAAGGCGTCCCCCTACCATTCCTTAAGACTCTACTAGACCTGTTCTTGTGTGATGAGACCAACGAACCTAATGCTCTGATACCAAGTTTGTCACGACCCAAATCGGGGACGCGACTGGCACCCACATTTACCCTCCTATGTGAGCGAACCAACCAAATCTAACCTTTACATTTTAATACAATATCAACAAAAGAAATGCGGAAGACTTAAACTCATTAATAAAAACAATTCAAAACTATTATTATTATTCCCAAATCTGGAAGTCATCATCACAAGAACATCTATCTCAAATTGTTAAACTAAAACTGTCTAAGAAGGTAAAACAACTACTAGCTAGTCCATGCCGGAAGTTCAAGGCATCAAGACTTGAAGAAGAAGACCCAGTCCAAGCTAGACGCATTAGCTCACTCTGAATTTCCGAAGGTAGTGAAGACTGGCTAGATCTACTACTGTTGAGTTGAAGTTGACGGAACGTTTGCTGCATTACACAAATAACAAAGAAGAAAAACATAAAAGTAGGGGGTCAGTACACCACAAGTACTGAGTAGATATCATCGGCCAACTCAAAATAGAAGATAATATCTATATAGTAATATTATAAATCAACTATAAACTCAACATATAGCAACAACAAGTACTATAACCATCAACAAGTACCATCAAGTTCATCCATGAGGGCTCAAGCCTCAATACCATACTCATTTGGGAATTAAGTTCATTATGTGAGTATATTATCATCTTTCAAGATTCATTATCTTTCTTCCTCTTGTGTCGGTACGTGACACTCCGATCCCCTACCACTATGTGTCGGTACGTGACACTCCGATCCCCTATATGTGTCGGAACGTGGCACTCCGATCCCCTATATGTGTTGGAACGTGACACTCTGATCCCCTATATGTGTCGGTACGTGACACTCCGATCCCCTAATTCTACGTGTCGGTTCGTGACACCCGTCCCACTAATACTATGTGTCGGAACGTGATACTCCGATCCACTAATACTATGTGTCGGAACGTGACACTCCGATCCACTAACCTCATTCAATTCGTTCATCAAGCCTTCTCTATACCAAGGCATCACCAATCCCATACTTCAATTCATCAAGCCTTCTTTTTATACCAAGGCATCATCATTAATAACATAGATTAAAGTTTCTTTCAAGATTTGGGATTCAATGATTTTCATCATGGTGTTTTATCAAAATCACATAATCATATTCATGCAAGCATACAATTAAGCATATAGACAGGTTTACAATACTACCAATACATATCATGCGCTATTAAGAGTCTACTACGAATAGCATGAAACCATAACCTACCTTCACCGAAGAATTGATCAAACAAGAGTCATCAGTCCTCAAGCTGCGTTTTCTCCTCCCTCTCGATCGATCCCTCTTTCTCTTTGTTCTCTCTGTTTTTTTTTATTCAAACCCTCTTTCCTTACCCTAATATCAATTAAGACTAAAAGAGGACAATAGACCCACTAATTAACTTAAGGTTACCTCTTTTAAACCCCAAGTAATTAGACTTATTATATTAACCCTCATCTTATAATTAAGGAAAGAATAGTCCAAAACGACCCTTAAAAAGTGTAGAGGAATCCTATTCTGCCTGGGATTTGCGCAACTGTGACGGGCCGTCGTGCCTGCGACGGTCCGTCACGATGGTCGTCGCAGCCTCCCAGAATCCAGGTGAACTGTGACGGCCCGTCACACAGTGACGGTCCGTCCTGCACCTCGTCTGACGGTCAGAAACTCGTTTCTTGTACAAATTCTCAAAAGTTGAAGTGTTTTGCAACGGGAACTCACGACGGTCCGTCGTGGATGTGATGGCAAGTCCTGCAGGTCCGTCAAAATTTACAGAGAGTCGATTTTCAGTATCCAATTTCAGAATTCTAAGTACGCTGAAATGATGCACCCTCGACAGGCCGTCGTGCCTGTGACGGTCCGTCGCAGTGCCCGTGGTCTTGGCCAGTTTTTCCAGAATTAAAATCTGCTGCTCAAAACGACTAAACAGGTCGTTACAGGTGCTTTAAGCCCTCACCATCAGTTTGCCCACCATAACCTTCACTTGGTTAGGGGTTGGCGCCCCGCGCCACTTAGTGCACTAGGGTCTCCTACTCCGTCCTATATTAAATCATCTTCTCCAACTACAAAAATATCTTCAAAAAAATGATACACAACGTCGCTTTTTTCTTCAAAAACTACAAAAAAATTACACAGTTAGTTTCATCGGTTTTAGAAAAGTGACGTAGTGCGTCACCTTTTGATTTTTTTTAGGATATTTTTAATAAATGTGCTGGACTCTGTCGCTTTATCTTAATTTTAATTTTTTCTTTTAGTTTCCAAAAGGTGATGCAGTCGGTCGCTTTTCTAGAAAATTTTATTAGTCAAAATTTTAGAAAAGCGACGTACTAAAGGACTCTGTCCGTCTTTTTCTAGAAATTATTTTTTTGGAAAATCTAGAAAAGCCACAGACAAAAACATGTTGGTCGTCACTTTTTCTGCAATGTTTTGACATAAGAAGTCCACTCCAAATGCAATTCAATTCTAGTCTATTCATATTCATCAGCCCCACATCAAACAATATAATCTAAACATCACAAAACCTATAAACATAAAATTCAAATCAATCTTAAAAAATATCTAAATAAAAATACAAAAACTTATAAAGTTATTCAGAATTAGTTTCAAAAAGTTTATGAAAGTGACCTAAACAAGGGTTTGCGATCTAAAAAATCATCATCCTTCTCACTGCCGTTGTCGGTCTCCGCAATGAAGATATAGTAGGTCGACAAGCAAGGTTCAACACTTGTTCTTTGATCTCTTTAACGGTTTGACTCATGCTTTGTTGTTCAGCTACTCTTCTCTGCTCCGACTTTACCACTGCGAATGTACGTGGTGCTATTTGAGCCAACATAGCAGCAATCTGAGCAACGTCAAGTGCCTCAGCTTGACGTGACGATCCAATACCTTTTAAGTGACTGGAGTCGTCTTACATAGTTTTGAGAGACTAGAGCAT